>JAJMCZ010000003.1:0-119411 GCA_030573245.1 Ascobotryozyma americana | reverse complement strand
AATAATGTGTATATAGGAAAAAGTAGTATATAATATAAAATAGAATGTATTATATAGTAGAAAGCAATATATAGTATATAATGTAATATATATATAGCATACTATGTATAGTATAGTATATATAGTAGAAAGTAATATAGTAGAAAATATAATAGTATATAATAATATATAGTATAATATATTATTATATGCTATTATATAGTAAGATAGTATATAGTAAATATAGTATATTATAATATATTATATAGTATATATACTATATTATAATAATATATAATATAATAATATAATATAATATAGTATAGTATATAGTAATATAGTATAGTAAGTATATTATATATAGTATAATATACTATTTTATAATATTATATATTATAGTATAGTAATATATAGATATCAGTAGTAAATCACTCATCTTGAGACGTTAGCAATCATTTCTTATCTACATTTCTACAAAGTCCCAATTCAGTTGATTTAGTATTTATGTTCAAAACAATATTAAATGGGATTTAACGTTAAAATAATTCATCTATAGTAAACGTGTATTACAGTCTATTGTAGTGTATAATAACAATAATGAAATATAAAATATACTATAACAAATAATGATACAGTATAATAGAAGATAATAATTTTCACTATATTCTACGTTTACAATAAATATGAAATATATAGTGTAGTATAATATACCATACTATAATATATATAAAATATATAATAATATATAATACTATACTAATTAGAAACTATACACGATATATATATACACTATATATACACTATAATGATTATGACCTATCAGAAATCCGTATCATCTCCACGACAACCGAGTCTAGACAATCTCCCTTATTAATGGTTGCCATATGGTTTATTAATAATTCTCTTTTTCTTTTCTTATATAAAGAGCTCTTTGCTTTTGTATGGAATGAAAATTAATAATTAAATTAATTATTATTAAAAAATATTAAAAATTAAAAATTAAATAATTAATAATTAAATTAATTATTATTAAAAAATATTAAAAAAATCTAAAATCTTTTCTCCACAACGTTTTATTCAAATTTTAAAAAAAGTGCACTCAAATTGTGCAATAATAGATTTTGTAAAATTTCTAAAATTTCTTCAGCTTTTTTACTCAGCAATTTAAATTTAAATTTAAATTATAATCATAATTTCAATCTCACTAGCATACACAATTTAAACATGGTTGCTATCCCAAAAGTTAATGCTAAAGCCGCCCAACATAAAGTGGCAATTATCGGGTCCGGGCCGGCGGCTCATACTGCGGCCATTTATTTAGCTAGGGCAGAACTCGACCCCGTCCTTTATGAAGGAATGCTTGCAAATGGAATTGCAGCTGGTGGCCAATTAACAACTACAACTGAAATTGAAAATTTCCCAGGTTTCCCAGATGCTATTAACGGTTCTGAACTTATGAATAAAATGAGAGAACAATCTGAAAAATTTGGTACAAAAATTATTACTGAAACAATCTCAAAAATTGATTTATCTAGTAGACCATTTAAATTTTGGACTGAATTTAATGAAGATAGTGATCCAATTACTTCACAAACTATTGTATTTGCTACTGGTGCCTCGGCAAAACGTTTACATTTACCCGGTGAAGATGTTTATTGGCAAGCTGGTATCTCGGCTTGTGCTGTTTGTGATGGTGCTGTACCAATATTTAGAAATAAACCTTTAGCTGTAATTGGTGGTGGTGATTCTGCCTGTGAAGAGGCTACTTTTTTAACAAAATATGGTTCAAAAGTTTATATAATTGTTCGTAAAGATCATTTTAGAGCATCTCCAATTATGGCTAGACGTGTTGAAAATAATCCTAAAATTGAAATTCTCTTTAATACTGTACCGGTAGAAGCAAAAGGTGATGGAAAATTATTAAATGCTTTATCTATTAAAAATGTCAAATCGAATACTACTACTGATTTACCAATTAATGGTTTGTTTTACGCAATCGGTCATAAACCAGCTACTGATATAATCAAAAATCAAGTAAAATTAGATGATGAAGGCTATATAATAACAACTCTTGGCTCTACTAAAACATCAGTTGAGGGGTTTTTTGCTGCTGGCGATGTTCAAGATAAAAAATACCGTCAGGCTATCACTTCTGCAGGTACTGGATGTATGGCTGCTTTAGAAGCTGAACATCTTCTTTCTAGTGAAGAATTTTCTCCGTAAGCTGTTTATTTTAACGTTTTACTTTTTAACTTTGTTTATTTTAACTGTTTAAACTGTTTATTTTAACGTTTTACTTTAACTTTGTTTATTTTAACTGTTTAAACTGTTTATTTTAAATTTATGTTTACGATTAATGCTAATGTTATATGCATAACTGAATGTCTATAGGAAATTATAAATGTTTGTGTATCTATAGATGATTATTAGATAGCATTTATATAATAATTAGATGTTTTAATAGACTGTTAATGATTGTTTTGGATTTTATTTCTGTCTGTGTAGTAAGTAGTTCATATGCAATAAAGTGTTTGCCGTTACCATGGAGATCATATAAAAACTCATACTAAATAATTACTTCTAAATAATCACTCATTCACTTCTGTATATCTAATTCTATCCTCTTCTAAAACAACCCTTAAATACTCCTTCTTATTCTTCTCCTGTAACCCAGCGTAAATAGATAAATTATCATCTACTATAGACCAGAACGGCGATGTCTCGTGTTGCAAAGCCATATCTCTTCCTTTCCGTAAAAGAGCTACTAAACCCAGTAACGTGTCCTTACTTAATGATTTAGTAGTTTTCACTTCAAGGATGTAAGCTGGAAATAGTGACTTCGTAAATATTTCTATTTTAGAATTTGATGGATAACTTCCACGTGGTCTTCCTGTTAATCTTTTTTTAAGATCTCGTAGAAATTCTTTATAGGCTGAATATATTTCTTTTTTTATTGTTGGTATGCTTGAAAAGTAGCTTTGTAGAATAATCTCGTCATTTAAATTATCTTTTCCTTTGTAAAAATTAATCATACAGCTCTGAAATGTTAGTCAATATAAACACAAGTGAATACAAACAAATAGTATTCCTCACATACGACACATTCTGCCTCTGTTAGACTATGTGAAAAACATAAAGGGTTGTTCATACGTTTACGAAAAACCTTCAATGCATCTCTTCGAAAACTAGCGTTGCGTAATAGTAGACTGACACGCATTATTTCTCTTTCGCTTAAACCGTGCCCTGGGTTTTGTGTTTCATTGATTTTTGCGTTAGCCTCATAGAAGAATAATTTCTTCGCAATTTCTGTTATTTCTCCTACTACTGATAATGAGAGATTTGGATATTTTAAAGAAATTGCCTTTATCATTTCACAACTACATTCATGTAGTACCCTTTCTTCAGCATTTTGTTGATTTTGAGAGGGCGAAGCCTGATCTTCTATCTCAGTTTCACTACTTGGTAAGTCTGAAAAGTAATGTTCATCCATTTGATATAGTATTCATTTGTTTATACCTTGTAAGGATCAACTGTTGAAAAAAAAAAACTACGTATACACTAGACACTATTGGAGTTATAAGTCAAAAAGGAGAAGTAATTCTGGAAACCCTATTTCCTTTGCGCCAGCTTCTACCAATTTGGAAATTTACACTAAACGAGACGCAAATACGATGTAGCAGTTTAAATTATTATGTAATTGTTGTTTATTATTATTGTTTATTGTTGTTTTCATTAGTTGTTTCTTATTAGTTGTTTTTTTATTCTACTCTTTTGTAACTAGGTATATTTATAGAAACTATCAATAATTGAATTTAACTTGACTTTTGCTTTTTGTTATTTATGGTTTTTATAGTTATTTATTATTATTTATGGTTTTTATAGTTATTTATTATTATTTATTATTATTTATTGTTATTTATTGTTTATTAATGGCTATTATTGTTTGTTATTACATTTTGTAATTTGCTCCATTTTAAGAAACTTCTATTTAGTCTATCTTAATTTCTTAAAAACATCAAAAATCAAAATTAGAAAAAAGTAAGAAAAAATATAAAAAAAAAAACACCCATTAAATACTATTAAAAAAGAGTAAAAAAATCATATAAAAGAGTACAAAAAATCTATCAAAGAGTAACAAAAAACCCATATAAAAACTGACAAACTTCCCAAAACTGCTTCTAGTCTACTATACTAAAATAAGAATAGTATAGCTAATTTAAAAAACTGAAAAAAAAAAAAAAGACAACCACAGTAACAGCTTGAATTCTAGACTCAAACATACGTTTTGTAGATACATTTTGCGTACTTTTGAGAGAATTTACTATATTTAATACAAACCGAGTAGTTTACCCAAGTAAGCACAGTCTCGTTTGCACTGATTTTAAAGAGAAAATTCAATAGACAAATTACTGTATTTAATATATAAGCAAGCGTAAAAGTAGATAGTATACATACATATAACCGTTGTTATGGAAAGCAATCTTGATATTCACATGTATAGACTGTGAATTACTATTATCAGATTTATATTTACATATGTTATTTAATTTCTATTTAATTTCTATTAATTTCTATTAATTCCTACTTAAATTTTTTCTTTTATATTAATCTCTACTTAATTTCTACTTAATTTCTATTTATTTCCATTTAACTTCTGTACATAATATTCTCGACTCTACTGTGAACACATCTCATGGTAACCAATGTTTTTGGTCAAACCGTCAAGGGTCATACGAATATATTTATAATTTATAACCTTTTAAAATCTATTACGTTTTACACTTCTAAGACTGTGTTGTGTCAAAAATAAATATTGAAATAGTTTAATAAGAAATCAATAAATCACTTTGCAAGTGATTCTTGATTTTTCTTCCATAAATAAAAAAAAGTCTAATAACCATGACAACAGACGCAAAACTAAACTTAACTATATTGCTCACAAAAACCACTTCTAACTAATTTTATTCACTAAGGGGAAACAAACTACCCTGTACAATAACCATAACAATCAGACGCAAAAGAACAACCAGTTACATAAGCAGACATAAACCTAAGGAACAGTTTAGAATTTTTATTTTTAAAATATTATTTTGTTTTATTTATTTTTCCTTAAATCGAAAAAACAACCAACAATCCCATCAGGAGGCGAATATTGACAAATATTTTACAAAAAATAATTCAAATTGTGTTTATGTTGTGAGTTTTTTTTATTTAAATTATTGTTTAAACAGGATCTGATTAATTTTTTAATTTTTTTTTTGTATTTTTAGGACTATTTTAGGATATTTTAGGATATTTTAGAATTATTTACAACTTTTTTATTTGTCGGTTTATTTTCGACTTGCCCAGTTTTTGTCGGTTTCTAATCGATTTTTGTCGGTTTTCATTGGTTTTCATCAGTTGTTAATCGATTTTTGTCAATTTTTGTTCGATTTTATCGGTTGCTACGCGGTTACTACTCGGTTATTTTGGGATTCACTGCTTTCTTTACCCGGTTACTGATTTTTATTTTTCCTTTACTATTTAATTATTTATTTCTTTATTAATTATTTATTTATTATTTATTTATTTATTTATTCATTCTTTTTTTTTTTTTTTTTTTTTTTTTTTTTTTTTTTTTTTTTTTTTTTTTTTTTTTTTTTTTTTTTTTTTTTTTTTTTTTTTTTTTTTTTTTTTTTTTTTTTTTTTTTTTTTTTTTTTTTTTTTTATTATTTACTATCATTCTTCTATCCGCAAAAATGAAAAGAATTCAAAAACCTCTTTCTTGTGACTTAATTCTATCAAGCAAATGGAATAGAACTACTATACTTTATAATGAAAAAACGACTAAATTGTTTAATTCATACTTAACTTCAAATGGTCTAATTTCTAATACTGACAATACTATTATTACCAATAATAGTTTACAAACAAGAAACAGAAAATCTATCGGTAATAATTCAAAAAGGCTCTTGTCAACCCAGGAAGCTATTATTAGAGACCAACATGCTAATGCTAAAAGACTCAAAGCGGCCGCAGTTGCCAGGGCAAACACATCCGGACCAAACAGGGTAACATCCCGTAACAACAATGCTAAAACCAACATTAATAATCATAACAACGACACCACTAATAACACCGACAATATTACTAATCACACTGATCCACAGGTAGAATTGAACTCACAGGCTGAAGAAGAATTGAAACCAACTTCAAGTGACAAAATTAACGAAAGGGCAATCAAAGAAGTAAAAAATAGTTCATTGGTGGAGAGTAAAAATGATATAAATAACAACAACAACACAGTAATTCTCTCTCGGTGGGACAAAATTAAAGACAAGGTGAAAAAGGAAGCTCAACATTATTGGGGTGGTACAAAACAATTGGGATATGAGATTAAATTGGCTGCCTATTTATACTTCCGTAAACAGCTTTCTGGACAGGAGTTGAATAGATCAGAAAAAAGACAACTTCATAGAACTAAAATGGACCTTTATAGACTTGTTCCGTTTACTGGTATAGTATTAATTCCCTTTGCTGAACTCCTTTTACCTGTCGTACTTAAATTATTTCCAAATTTCTTACCATCAACTTTTGAAGCTAAAGCTACAAGAGATAAAAAAATTGAACGTTTAAGGGAAACTCGGCAATCAGAAGCGAATTTCTTATGGAATTCAATGAAGGAAGGCTCATTTGCAGCTGCTAGTGTGAAAAGTTTAAGTGAAAATGATAGAAATCAATTAGGGAAATTCTTTTTGCAAGTTGAAAAGCTTCGTAAAACTGGAGAATCTCCCTCGTATGATGATTTGATTTTCGCTTGTAAAATTTTAAAGGATGAAATTGTTTTAGACAATTTATCTAGACCTCAACTTGTTGCCATGTGTAGATTTATGAATCTTACTTCAATTGGTCCAAGTACATTTTTGCGTATTTTGATTAGAAAATCTTTAGCTCGTACAAAAACTGATGATTTCGACATTGATTATGAGGGTGTTTCTTCATTGTCTGTTGCTGAATTACAAGCTGTTTGTATTTCTAGAGGAATTCAATCTTATTCTGTATCGGCAAATGATTTAAGACACTATTTACAAGTTTGGCTTAACTTACGTCTTAAGGATCGTGTACCTGCAACGTTACTAATTTTAGCTTCTGCCTCTTTATATGCTAAACCAAAAGTAAATCTTTCCGCTGCTGCTGCATACTATGAAGCTCTTTTAGGTACTTTATCTGGAATTCCAAAGGAGTTGGAGCACAGTGAGGAGAAAAAGAAGATAGCACAAGCAGCTTTATTGGCTGAACAGGTGGATGCGGATGTTAACGAAAAAGAGCATGTTTCGAAAGCTAAATCTGAGTGATTTAATTATATATATACATTGTTATAAAAATTACTATGGAATTAATTGTTTTAAGACATATGTCAATAAATCAATAAAATGGTTCCAGTTCTATTGACTTTTTATTTAGCTTTTAGAATGACTATTATATTTTGATGATGAAGCAATAAGAAGTCATAAGGAATATTATTTATTATGAATATTTGAATATTCACAAAAAAAAAAAGAAAAGAAAAAGCATTTGAATATTTTTTTCCAAAAAATAAAAAAATAGCATAAAATAAAAAAAAAAAAATGCATAAAATATATATACATATATATATATAGAATCTGTTTATATTTCTATGATTTACATTGTTTGTTTTTGGTTCTAGTTTTACTGATATAAATATATTATATAACTAAATAGCAATTAAATAATCAATTATACAGATAGTAAAAAGTAATAAAGTAACTAACTATTTCCCACTAGAGCCAAAACCACCTTCTCCTCTGATAGTGTCTGATAGACTTTCAACAACCTCAACCTTAGCATCTGGAACTATAACTTCTAAGATAAGTTGAGCAATTCTGTCGCCTTTTGTAATCTTATAATCATTTTTTGAATGATTAAAAAGAATGACTTGTATTGGTCCTCTATAATCCACATCTATTACTCCAGCTCCAGTGTTTATTCCATGTTTAGCTGCTAGTCCTGAACGCGGCGCAACTCGTGCATAGGTACCGTAGGGAATTTCTACAGAAATATCTGTAGGGACAGTATTTTGTCCTGATCCTGGAATAACCACATCTTTTGATCTTTGGAGTTAGACAAAATATATATTAAAACAGTATATAATATAACAAACTAAAACTCACGCATAAAGATCATATCCTGCTGCAAACTCTGAACCTTTTGTAGGAGCAGTAGCATTTTCAGATAAAAGTTTAACTTTTAAGGTTGGAGACATTGTAGTGTTTTATTATTATTTATTTTACAAATTTACAATCTACAATTACAATTTACAATTACAATTACACAGTTTTACAAATTTCATTCACGTGAACCTGAAACCTTAAAAAACCTTAAAAAACCTTAAACCCACTTGTAGAAGTTTTCAAAACAGGTCACAAGATGAAAAAAAAAGAAATAAAAGAAACAAAAAAAAGTTTCTCTTCTTTATTTATTATTTTACTTGAGAATATTTTTAATATTTGTGAATAAAAAAAGAACTTTCACAATTCTTTTTTACTTCCTTGTATATCTTTTTAAATACAAATTACAATTTTTAAGAACATTTTTTTTTAATATTTTTTTTTCTACATATAAACTACGAACGGAATAATTGTACAATTGTAGAATTTTATTTTTTATGGGTTTTTTTCATTATGACACCTGGTAAACACTTTATTTGTAAATAAATAACAAATACAGAATTTTAAATTAATCAATTAATTGCAGAATGAATATTAAAAAAAAATCAACTTGATTACAACGAAAACAAGTTAATTTTTGTTGCCCCAACTTGATCCCAAGATCAGGAAAACAATTGTGCAAAAATGCTTTTCTATTCGTAGTGTATGAATTTAGTTTTCCAATCATAATATATACATACAGAATTCTACACTATTAAAAATATTGACTTTTGTTACTCTTTGTATTACTTTTTTCCATATCATGTCTGTCTTTCTATCTTTTTGGAAATACTCTACACTATAACAACGCAAAACATACTCAATCTTGAAAACTGAGAAGGAAAATATTTACAATTTTTATTTATTTTATATACTGCAAATGATCTAATAGTAGAAAAACGACTTTTTGTTGAGTTTTTTTTTACTGTTTCTTTCGATTTTTCTGCAAACTTGTATATAATAATTTACAAATACTTTTATATCTCCCCGCATTTACATATATATTGGATTTCATTACATTTTAGTATCTTCGTTTTATAGACCATTGTATTTCTGTATTAGTAAATAAATAAAACACTGGAAGTTAACAAAGTAACAATTTATAAGATTGGGCTGGCTTGCAGGTTGCTATATTTGTTTGAATTCAGTTTGGATTTTTTTTCAGTTTGAACTTAGTTTGACTTCACTGTTGAAGAACTTTTTCTTGAAAACGTTAGGTAATAGATATTATGCAAAGGCTAATGGTATTTATTTATTTATTTCGAAGTAATAAATTCAAACACTTACTAAATAATTTCAATACATTTTGGGGGTAACATATGTCTTATATTAGCAAAGCTATCATATTTATCTATTGCTTTGAATATCTATTTATTTCTATTACTATTGTAGTCTATTTGAGAAAGTATCAACTCTTATCTTACTTAAGAGTTGGATATATATTTTATATAAAAGTAAAATATAATTAATAGTGTAAGATCTTTCTTTTTTGCCACTTGTTATGAAAGAGGAAGGTCATGTAATATAAGAATATTATAATTATTATATACAGTGCCAACGTTTTTATCTTGTGCAAAAAGTCCAGATGTACAGATTATACACATTCGTAAATTGAGATAAAAAAAGATATGAAAAAGAAGCTTTGATTTTGCTATTAAAATACATTTACAATGGTTTCAATATAGTAAACTAGACTAAATTCATACAAAATATTTATTACAGAATAGATATTAAATGCGAGATCTAGAAAGTTCACAAGAGTACAATGCATATGGTAAAGGATTAGAATTGAATGGAAAAGTACAAATATAGAAAAGCAGAGCCTGAGTATAGTTTACATAACTTTATGTAGAGTATCAAACCTTTGCATTTACTATTATAATATCTTTACATACACAGAACCCTTTCAAAGGGAAGATAATATTATATATATGACTTAAATATATTTTCTACTCAGTTTGCATTTTTTAAAAAACATCTAATATTTAATTCTTCCCTATTACACTTTTAAATACATATGATTATACTATCAGAATAACATATAATGATTAAAAAATCTACCCATGCCTCATATCCAAAATTGAGAAATTACTTCCAAAAGTCCCAACTACAATATCGACAACGACAAAACTTTAGTCTACAAACATAATAATAATCTGATCACAGTTAAGCGACAATTTTGATTGTCATTAACTCAGAATCGTAAAAATTTCCTTAAAAATCAGCGAAACTTTAAAAACTCCTCCACCGTAATAGGGTAGGAGTATTCAAGAACGATAATTATGAATTTTTTTTTTATCGCTCATATTTATACTTAAATATTCTTTTTTTTTTTTTTTATCTAATATTTCTTTCATTTTAAATTTAATAAAATGGCACTCAACATACAAGAAGCTAAAAAAATTTTATCAATTCAGTCAAATGTTGTGCATGGCTATGTTGGAAATAAAGCAGTCACATTTCCATTACAATTACTTGGATGGGAAGTTGATGTCTTGAATACAGTTGAATATTCAAATCATACGGGTGAGTATTTTGTACCTTAGTATACCTTTGTAGGTTATGACACTTACTAACAATCAGGATATGGATCATTCTCAGGATTTAAAATTACCGCCGAGCAAGTGCGTGGAATTTTTAACGGATTGGTGAAGAATAATCTTGTAAATTATAATATGATTATTTCAGGATACATTCCTAGTTCTGAATGTGTTCGAGAAGTCATGTGTATTGTTAATGACATTAAAAAAGATCGATCACAACCGAATAAGTCAAATAATTCGAATAATGTTTATCCAGAAAATTTTTTATATGTTTTAGACCCTGTTATGGGTGATAATTCCCGTTTATATGTCGAAGAAAGAATTGTTGATTATTATAAAGAGCTTGCATATTCAGCCGATATAATTACTCCTAACCAATTTGAAGCTGAATTACTAAGTAATTTATCCATAAAAATAAATAATATGTCTAATTTAAGACTAGTTATTTCTAGTATTCATCAAAAATACAAAGTTAAAAATATTGTAATTACTTCTGTCAAATTTAATCCTGATGATCCAGATTTTAGTTCCTATCCAGGTGATTTAAAATTAAATTATAATGAAAAAGACTTAACTTATTTTGTCGCTGGATCTACCCTTGAAACTACTGACGGAGAACCTCTTTTTTTTATTGTACCTTTGAAGTTCATTGCCCAATATTTTTCTGGCACTGGAGATTTATTTACTTCATTTTTAGCTGCACAATATTGGGAATATACTTTCGGTAAATTATCAAATACTCTTCCACAAAATATTCCTCCATTGCTGAAAGCTGTAGAATATTCTTCTTCAATGGTACAGATGGTATTAGAAACTACTTTATCATATTCTAAAAATAACAATAAAAATAATTCTTTAAACCCTTCAGATAAAGATAGCCGTTCTGAAAATATGGCAAAGTCCGAACTTAAAATTATACAATCCGCAAGTAAAATATTAAATCCTTTGATTCAAAATAATGCCATCATTTTACCAAAATAAATTTTTCTTATTTATTATTTGTTAAATCTATTTATTTGTCATCTTATAATACATTATGAACAGACAATTATATTAAGTAGACAATTTTATTAAATAAGACTCTCCTCTTGAATAATTTTCTTTGCTATATCAATAACTTCTACAGGAAGTCCAGCCATTTGTGCAACTTTTAAAGCATGAGAACTTCGTTCTATACCTTTTTTAATTTTATGACTATAAAAAAATGAGCCATCTTCATTTTCATGTACGGTTGTACAATATAATCCTATACGTGGTAAGTTGTTAACCATATCAACTAACTCGTGAAAATGTGTAGCAAAAAGTGTTTTACATTTATTAATATTATGAATATAATATAAACATGCATATGCAATTGCAATACCTTCCTTTGTAGATGTTCCTCTTCCAATTTCATCCATTATTACAAATGAAGATGATGTTGCGTAATTTAAAATTGTTGCTGATTCTTTCATTTCCATCATAAATGTTGACATGTTTTCTATTAAACTATCATTTGCTCCGATTCTACTGAAAATTCTATCTATTATACATAGATTTGCCTTCTTTGCTGGAACAAAACAACCAATTTGTGCTAATATACAAATTAAAGCATTTTGTCGTAAAAATGTACTTTTACCAGCCATATTAGGTCCTGTTATTAGCCAAATATCATCAAATTTTTTCTCATCAATTTCTCCTCCAATGATTAAATTATTTCCTGTAAATTTAATTCCATCTCTAGATAGACAATATTCTACTGTAAGATGTCTACCACCAATTATAGATAAGTTGTTATTATTATTAAAATGGGGGCGGACTAGATTATGTTCATCAGTCATCCTAGCAAATGAGCAAGCTATATCTAAATGTATCATTGTTTCTTGTACTTTTAAAATTTGATCTCTAATTTTTAATAAAGAAGATTTTAATTGTTCTTTTATTCTATTCTCTTCAGATATAATTTCAAGATGGACATTAAACAGTTGAAGAGATAATTGCTGCCAAATTGGACTGTAAATATAACTTGTTGTCTTTGAACCTTTAATTAAATGGCATTCTCCTAGAAGAATTCTTAATTTATTATATATTAAATCATCTCTACTTTCACGAGATTTTATTTTTAAAAACACATATCCTCCTAAACTATAGCTCCACTTAAATCCTATATTTTCTGTTTCTGCAGTTATACGCATTTTCAATTCTAACTCATTAATTTGTTGAAAATATTTACTTCGCTTAGATATTAATGCAAGTAATCTTTCGGAAGCATTTGGTTTAAGCCATGATTTAAAATCTTTCTCCGCCAGTTTAATAAATAAGGAATCTGAACCGGAACATGAATTATCTGATACAGTTTCTAAATTAACATTCTCCGATACAGTTTCTGAATCATCATTTATTTCTTCATCACGTAAATTTTCACTAACATCTTCATCTATTACAGATTTAATACGTAAAGCAATCTCATTGGCCTTTTCCATAGAACAGGTACTAATTAAATTTACAAAAGGTTTCTTCCCTTTAGCAAAAGTGTTTGTTTTTAACAAGGTGATAAGATCATTAGTAATTAAAATTGAATTTGCAATTTTCAACAAATGTCTAATTGAAACTTTTTGATTTAAAGAAAGAAATTGAATTATTCTTTCTACATCGTCTAACTTGGAAAGTAAATTACAAATATTTTCTCTTAAGGAAGAACCATCATTAGCCAAGGATTCAGTTAGATCTAATCTATTTTGAATTGTTTCTTTATTTGTTGAGGGGGCTAAAAGCCATTCACGCAATAATCTGGACCCTTGAACAGTACTGGTTCGATTAATTGCAGAAAAGACACTTCCCTCTGTTGATAAATTAGAAGAAAATTTTCTAACAAAATTAAGTTCAAGGTTTGAAATAGAATTCGAATCAAGTATTAAATATTGTGATTCAATTTTTTTAATTGGAATGCTAATATCAATTTTATTTTCAGGGAAACATTGTGAAATGTAATCTATTAAAATTAAAATCGAGGCAAGTTCAGATGCATTATTAAATTTATTAAAGCATTTAACATATTTTTCATCACTATCTATCCCTTCAATACAGTTCTTTTTCCATGTGTCAAGTAGTAAGTTATTTAAAAGTTTGAGATTTCTTTTCTTTTCAAGTATTTTACACAAATGGAATTTGTCTTTCATGGTTGTTAATGTGAAGTGTTTTGTGTTTTTATAATTATTAATAAGATCAAAAATATATGTATTGATACTGTTGTTATTATTAAATTTTAAATCCAAATATAGGATTTCGCTTGGTTGTATTCTGTTTATGTAGCTTTCTATAAAGGCCAAAGTGGTGTTTTGAACATAGAATTTGCCGGTCGATAGGTCTAGCCAGGCTAAGGAAACCTTGTGGTTGTTATTATTATTATTGTTGTTGTTGTTGTTGTTTGTGTCATGATCGTAGACAGGTATAAGAGTCATTAGATGGTTGTTTGAAAAAGGGTCGACAATGCTTTCGTTGATGATGGTTCCAGGAGACATTACTTGGTTGACTTTTCTGATATATTTATTGTTACCGATTGCAGAAGAATATTCTTCTGCAATTGCAACATGTTTCTGCATATCACCTACTAATATTTTTAGATATCTGCCCAACTGTTTGTGTGGAAAACCAGCCATGTAAACAGTTTTGCCATCTCTTATCTTCTTTTCTGCAACTCGTAGTTGCAGTTTGGGTCCATATTTTTGTGCATGTTCAAAGTACAGTTCATAGAAATCTCCAACTTTTGTGAGCAGAACACAATGACTGTATTTTTTCATGTTTTCGATAACCTCCGACAGCAAAGTTGAATATGGCTCCACGTCTTTTTTTTCTTTGTCTTTGTCTTTGCTATTGGTTTTGGTTTTCTTTTTCTTTTCTTTTACCTTGTTAGATTTGGTTTTAGTTTTTGATTTCCCATCGTTTATGATGTTATCATCTTCTGTGAAAAAATCGGTTATAATTCTATTTGTTAAACTTGTTTCCTTCTCTGTATAATCTTTGCTGTAGGTTAGTTTTGAATCCTGGTTCACACTGTATTCGATCTGATCAGAACCGACCGGTCTCTCTGACTCTTTTTCCGGTGGAATATAAATTTTTCCCAGATTAAACCGAACGCTTTTTCGCTTTGGTCGATTGGACCCAGGTGACGCTGAAGTTGATTTCAATAGGGAATCCCTGTCAGTTGTAACCGTATCAACCGTATATATCTGATCGAGAGTCTGGTCATTATCGTTATTGTTTTCAATCAGGTTTTTGATTCGGTCTAGTCGACTTTCGACTCGGTCTAGTGGATTCTCGACTCGATTTTCGTCTGCATTTTCGTTGTAACCGGCTTTCAAAAAAGGTCGCCTCTGCAACGAAAAACTTACAGGGACCAGAAACGTAAAATGTAATTCTGCACGAACAAACGCAGGAAAGGAATTTCTCTTCAAGGGTGCTGCTACGGGAGTCTGGAACTGTGTTATAATATATTTACGCATAGTAAAAGAACGAACGGGTGTTGTTGCATAATAATGCTGAATATGTCACACACACGCAATGTTTGAGTTGTTTGTCTGAGACATTTTATTTTTTATTTTGTTGTTGTTGTTGTTTATGGGAATTGGGGTTGCAACCAACCTGTTTTATTGTTTATATTGAAATTATTTTTGGTTTTCTATGCAAGTGGCAACCAAATAAGGACTTATGGGCCTTGGTGAAGCTGTAAGTCCTTTATTTGGTAGTTGCACAGTGTAGTGTAAGTGTAAAAAATACATAAAATACATAAATACATAAATACATAAAACACATAAAATACATAAATACATAAATACATAAAATACTTAAAAATAACAAATACACATAGCCAACAATGCCCCTGATCACAATAAGTGGAACAAGAACTTGTGAACTTCCGTCGCCACACACGGAATACACTATACAGGTTCGACACGAAGTACGGTCTATAAAAACAAGTCACAGATATTCAGATTTTGTAAAACTAGCAAACGAACTTGAACAGTATACCGGTAAAAAATTACCTGTAAAAGTGCCGGGTAAAGGTCTGTTTATTCGAACGGTCAGTTCACCAGGTGCTACAGAAAAACGCAGAAGCGAATTAGAAATTTTTTTACAAACTATAAATGACAGTCCAGATCCCTGTTGGCGGAACTCACCGGCTTGGAGGAAATTTTTAAACATTTCTTCTAGCGTAAATTCGAATTCAAGTTCAAATTCAACCGTAAATACGGATACGAAAAACGCAAACAGTGACCCGGTTATATGGCTGGACACATTCAGGGAAGTGAAAAGTCTGTTACAGGACTCTAGAAGACTGCTGGTTGAGAAACAGAATTCATCAAATGACAGTGGAATTACAATTTTGGCTCAAAAAAATCTACTTCAAGTGGGGAAACTACTATTGACTCTACGAGAGGGTTTGAATTATGTGGAAAAAAACATAAATGACTTGGATGGGAAGTACAAAAATGACCATTTACTAGGGCATGGGGAACTAAGGCGAAGAAAGGAACTGCTAAGTTCCGCTGAACGGGACAAGGCTTCTTTGGATTCTTTAGTGTATGCCTCCATGAGTGCCTCCTCCATGAAAGGCCCCTCTATAAATGTCCCCTCTATAAATGCATCCGCAAATGCATCTGCAAATGCATCTACAGGAGGTATAACAGGAGGGCATTCAAATAGAAGAGTGTTCGGGCCTATAAAAGAAACAGCCCAAACAAGACCACTGGACAACCACGGCCTATTACAACTGCAAAAAGATCAAATTGTAAAGCAGGAAAATCAATTAGATCAGCTACATGCCATAATAACAAAACAAAAGCAACTGGGAATGGAAATCAATTCCGAACTCGATACGCAGCATAATATATTAGATGATTTGCAAGAGGGGCAGGAGCATTTCGATTCCAAGGTGAAATTTGCCACTCGCAAGCTTGACCGAGTTTCGTAGGCATGTTGTTTATTTATTTGTTTGTTTGTTTGTTTGTTTGTTTATTTATTTATTTATTTGTTGTGCATTTATATGTTTGTTTTGCATTTATGTTTGCATTTGATATGCATTTTTTTTTTTTTTTTTTTTTTTTTTTTTTTTTTTTTTTTTTTTTTTTTTTTTTTTTTTTATTTTATTCTATTCTATATGCATATTTATTAATGCTTCAATATGCATATTATATTAATTTATTAATATGATCTACGCTACGCTTTTAATGCTATATGCTCTAAATGAATAAATGAATAAAGGAATGAATAAATGAATGAATGCATGCATTCATTCATTCATTCATTCATTCATTATTGTGTATTTGTTTACATTTTACTATGTTATTATTATTATTTACTATATAGTCCTTGTAGTCCTTGAAGTCCTTGTAAACCATTGCAGAGTAACATTTACAGCAATTTGAATAATTGTTGAAATTGTACCAACCAACGCGTCTTACCCTCTTGTGACGTGTTGGTTAGGTTTGAACATGAAGTCAAGTAGATAATGTAGAGTAAATAGTAAATGTAAGTAAATGTAAAGTAAATATAGTGGCAAATATAGTGGCAAATATAGTGGCAAATATAGTGGCAAATATAGTAAAACACAATACATAATAACATGTCCTCGCGCTTCACGGAGTCCCCCCGGTTGTTGGAAAACAGTCCGTCGGCAAAAGACGACAGATTCATCAACCAGCTGACGGACGACCCTGAGGAAAAAAGAGAGCTACAGAAACTGTCGAAGCTTTCGCTCGACAACAAGCTGCTGTTTATGTTTTCGAAATTCCGGACAATCAACACGAAAGTAACCAGGATCGAGAAACTGATAAACGACAAAAACATCAAAGCCATCTTTTCCACAAGGGCATACAATCAAGCAGCCAGAAACTTTATTGATATAGTATTGTTAGACCCGCTTTCCTACAAAATCAACTACAATGATATTTCGATACTGGGGGAGGAATTTGTGAATTACCTGAGAAACCTGAATTTGATAGACGCGGACAGAATTGGAATACACAATAAGAACGAGCTGTTCAGCAGTTTAAATCTGTTTTTCGCGAAAAGAAAGACTGAGCTGAGAAGAAGAATCATTGGTCGGGAGCATTTAATTGCATTTTCTCCGTTAATAAAATACACAAAGCATATTTATGGGGCACAGTACAACCAATTTCAGAATGTATCTTCTCTATGCATGGCGAAATCGGCGTTGTTCAGATCAATAAGATTCGAACTGAGTGGCGTGGAAAATCTTAAAAATCTAAACGATACCGAGCAAAAGAGCATTTTGCAAAACGAAGTCATTCTGGAGGGAAATGTCTTCTGGGATAAGATACAGGAGTGCATGGCTGTCTACCAAAATTATTCGGAAATAGTCTACGAGGACGAGAAAAGGCATCTTTTTATGCAGATGAAGAATATCCTGTTGAAGGATTTCTCCAACTTCCCAATAGATCCGTCGGAGATACCACCCGACATGAAGAGTGTTCTTGACCAAGAGGGTGGGTACTATTGTTTGTTGTTTATTATTTGTTTGTTTATTTATTACTTATTATTTGTTTATTATTTGTTTACTTTATTTGTTTATTTATTATTTATTTATTATTATTATTATAATTTTTGTTTATTTTTATGTTGTGGTTAAGGAAAAGATAGCATTTATATGGCTTTTGCATTTATATTTATATTTTATTTTATTTTATTTATTTTATTTATTATATTGATTTTATTTATTTTATTTTAATCATTTTTATTTTAATTGTTTTTTTAATTTTCCCATATGTCAAAATTCGAATTTTTATTTTTTATTTCTTTATATAGCATTTATTGTTATTGCATATACTATTTATTTTCTTTTCTTTCTTTTGCTATAGGGAGAAAATTGAATTTTGAGTTTGGCTTTTTATTTTATTTTTTATTTAGCATATTTATTTATTTGTTTTTCCTATTTGTTGTTTATTTATTATTTGTTACTTATTATCTTCTATTCATCTTACTAACTCACAGAAATGGATGACAACAAATTACTAGGAGAAAGGTAAGTTTCTAATATGAATTTGGCATACATATACATATACATATACATATACATATACATATACATATACATATACATACACACACACAAACACATACATATGACATTGCAATTCTAACTATATAGCAGCTTTGTGAGCAATTCCTTTGAAAAGTTGTTTTCGCCAGAAAAAGATCACTCCTTTATGTCTTCGTCCTCTGATGAGGACGAACAAGAACAAGAACAAGAACAAGAACTAAACAAACCCCAGGAAACCTCGAGACCAACACTCGCATCTCATCTTTTGGCTCAAAGAAACCGAGCTTTAATAAACACTGTAGCTTTAGATCATTTTTCAAGACGTCTTAGCCTGGATGACTTTAATTCTGACTCGTCTCCTGAAAAGAGTGCAAGAAAAAAGCGTAGAAAGAACTGATTTTGTTATTTTTTTTATTGTTATTCTTTTTATTTTGTGTACTAATTTATCTTATTTATTTGTAATTAAATGATTTCTACCTATAGATTATTAAATTGTTTGTATTCTACTTTACTTTTAATTGCAAACTATTAACTATAACATACTCAATCCAATCTAAAAAAAAATCATTTTAAAAACAATTCTAAAAATAAATTAACTTTTCAAAACAAATTTTCAATCGAGAATTTTAAATATACAAATTCTCTCAAAATCTTCCTAATCTTCCCTTAAAACATATAACAATTCATTCATAATAATATTTTTTATTTTAAATTATCAAAATTATGAATGAAATGATATAACAGATAAACCATTTTTTCCTTCTTCTTCCTTATGAAAAAGAAAAGTCATAAATTTAAATATACAGTAAATTAAATCTTTTTTCGTATCTTTTACCTTTTACCTTTTAATTTTTAATTATTTATTTATTTTATTTATTTATTTTTTTTTATTTATTTTTTTACTGGCTAGCGCATTGAACACGCTCTCCCTGTTCATCATCATCTTCCATCGTAGCACCACGTCTATCATTTGATTTGGGTTCAGAAAGATCAGCTTCCTCTAGTATTACATCATCAATCATAGCATCTGAAGGTATTCCAATCGGCTTTCTGGGAGGTAAAATTTCTTCTAAAGATTGTAATTTTTCAGGAGATGTAAAATTATTTGGAGGGAATTCAATATCAAAAGTAACATACATGTCACCAAACACATGGTGTCTATAAGAAGGCATACCTTTACCTTTGATTAATTTAACTTCACCCGGTTTAATAACTTCACCAGGAATTATACTAACAGATATCCATTCATTTTCGAAATATTCAATACCTAAAGAACCACCAGCTAAAGCTGTTAAAAGATCAATTTTAGCTGTATAATATAAATTATCACCTTTACGTTTAAATCTAGGATGTGGCTGTTCATCAACAACAAATACAACATCACCTGGAATTACATTTGGTGCTTGATCACCTTCACTTTGGAAAACAATTTTTTGTCCATTTGTCATTCCTTTATCTATATGTACTTCTAAAACTTTTTTAACAGAAATGACCTTTTTACCTTTACATTCTTTACATCTATCCTTTTCTTTAATAATTTCACCTTCACCATTACAGTCTGTACATGAAGTTTGATAACGTTGAATCATTGGTCCCATTTGACGAGTAACCATTCTAATACCAGCACCACCGCAACTTGCGCATTTTTTGACAGAACCTTCTTTACCACCTATACCATTACATTTTGGGCAAATTTCTGTTTTAGTAAGTGCAAGTTTTGATGTTTTGCCTTTATAGAGGTCTTCCAAAGTGACTTTAATTGCATGCACAATATCTTTTCCCTGTATTGTTAGTTACCAGTATTATATATTATATATTATATACATACCCTTCTTGGACCAGCTGGAGCTCCTCCACCAAACATGCCACCCATTCCTCCCATGCCACCCATTCCACCAAAGAATTGTGAGAACAAATCTTCTGCAGAGCCAGCGCCCATACCACTATCACCTGAAAGACCTGCTTCACCATATCGATCATAAACATCACGTTTTTCGGAATCAATTAGAATTTCATAGCTAAAAGTTAGTTAAACTAGACTGTAAAATTGCACGAATGCAGGATACATACGCTTGGGAGATTTCTAATACGTTAGTATAAATAGTAAACAAAAAATAAATAATTACATATATGTATATAATACATGAAATTGCAAATTACACACCTTTAAACTTTGTCTCTGCTTCTGGATTTCCAGGGTTTTTGTCCGGGTGGAATTTAAGAGCATTTAATCTGTAGCAGTTAGTGTGAGCGAAATAAAATAAATAATAAACGCTAATAAATCATAATAATACTAATACTAAATACTAAAAATTAAAATACCACGTAAATAAATAAAAAATGAAATAAATAAACAATAATAATAATAATAATAAATAATAATAATAAATAATAAAATAAATAATAACAATAATGCTGATAATACTAAATAAATAAATAAAAAGAAAAAAAAAGGGAAAACACGCCTTTATATAATTTTCAAAAGTAAACAAAAAACAACAAAATAAAAAATATAAAACCTCATAGAAGTCCATGGAATAACAGTCAAAAGCCAATCGGTCTAACCTGATTGGGAAGAAAAGTAAATGCCATACATAAAAAACAATAATAAATAATAAATAAATAAATATTATGAAATAAATGCAATTCAATAACAAATGTAAACAAATAAATGCTATCTTTTCCTTAACCATAACATAATAAAAATAAAAAATAAATAACATAAATAACATAAAATTAACTAGTAGGAAAACAAAAAGTAAACAAATAAAACCCTTACCTGTAAGCTTTTTTAATTTGAGACTCAGAAGCATCAGTGGGAAGACCTGTTAGTTAGCAACCGTAATAGATAGTATTACTATGTAATAGTAATATATAATAATATAACAATAACAACAACAAAACTGAGATAAAGAAACCTCCCGTAGCAACAATCACGTAGGTTTGTAATACCACATAATACTGCGTAATGCGTTGGAATAATTCCAATAAAAATAATTATACAGTACAATTAAACTGTTTAGTATGAAATACTAATGTACTATAACACGATGAAAAATAATATCCAATAAAATAAAATAATAATATCTATAACAAGAATGGCCACCTACCTAATGAATCGTAATACTTTGTTTCTTTAACCATTTTGAATTCTATCGTTTGTTAGTGGCGTCCTATAATGATTTTAACCAAAGAGTAAAAAACTACACTAACAATTGATAAATCCTATGTGACAATTGAGAAAACTGCTAATTTTTTTACTAAATGCTGTAAAAAATACTATTCTATGCTTTAGATTAATTAGTTATTATTTAAAGAATTCAAATCTGAAAATTGAAATTTTAAATTTAAATCTTTAAATCTTTATATCTTGAAATCCTAAAAGTACTCTATATAGAAAACTGTGACTTTCATTATAAAGTTTTTTGTTTGGTTGTCATGGAGACGATGCTGTTTTATATAAAAGATAAAAGGATACCAATGGGCACAAAGTGCCCATTGGTGTCTTATTAGTATATAGTTGCCACAACAACCAGGTTGTTTTTCTTAAATATCCATAGAGAAATGTTCCACAATGTTCCACAACGTTCCACAGTGTTCTACAAGCTTCCACAATGTTATATGATTAATAATCAATGATGTTTTTTATTATTATTTTTACTATCATTTCTATCTTTGATATATTATATCGTAAAACATGATTATGGGATTACTAATAGATGTATTACCTAATATAACCATACTACGTGGTAATCATATTACGTAATGGATTCTGGCATACCCTACTTATCTCATCTCATTGTGGTTAGTGTTTGCTGGTTTCTTTGGGGTTTACATGTGGTTTCCAGACAATCTGCATGGTTTATATGCTTTTCTGTGGTTTCCATGTGGTTTCCTTTAGTTTTTTGTATATTATTATTACACACCATTTAAATCCCTCAACACAAACATGTACTTAATGTCTGTTCTTAATATAAATAAACCCGTAAATAACACACACACACACACACATCACTTCTCGTGCTCGCCGTAGTCCAGAAGCTCACGCTCCTGTTTGTCCCTCTGCACAATCTCAATCGCAGCCTTGATAATCTTCTTCGCCCGGTTCCTGTCAAGCGCCCCTTGTCTTCTGACAACGTCTGACGATACATTTCTCCTTTTGTACCTTGAAGATGCCAGTACTGGTAATAGTACAGTGTAATCCCTTATTGATGCTATTGAGCTTACAGTAGTGTAACCAGATTCAAAGAATCTTCTAGCCGTATAAGATTTTACGTATGGTAGTCTTGCCAGTTCCAGTAAGTTTGCTCTTACGCCAAAAAACAGTCTTTCTTTAAAATGTTTTAGTAGTATACCCAATGAAGCCCAGTTCATTTTCTGACAAAATGTTCCAACCATGGAAGCAAATGAAGAAGATGATACTGCCAATGATTGTAAGAACCCACGTTCAACTTCGAACCTTTCTGCAAGTTGTACGATTGGACTTTCGTTGATAAGTTCTCGTAGCATTAAAGCACAGTAAAATCGGTGATGGATATTCATCTCATCACTATTAACCATTTTATCAGAAACAAACCCACCCCGGGCAAGTTTTGAGATTAATGAATAGCTTATACCTAAAGATTTTGCCACTGTTAGACTTGTTTCAGACAATCCATTGTATTCGTCTTGATAAACTATCCAATTAATATTTACACGAGAATATGTTGGGGTGACCAAGTAGATAATATGTAAATCGTCTTCCAAAACAAATGATTTTAAAGCTTTTTGTAGTTCCGTGTAAATAAATAGTCCATCTTCAGGTGATAGTCCTGCATCGACAATTGCTTTTCCAACTTTAGATGCTAATAATGCTTCTGTTTCTTTATCCTTTAGTAGTAGTTCCTTTCCAATTAGATAGTCTATAGAGGTAGTAAAAGATTTCTCAAAATCTTCCTTTGTACTAGTTGAATAGAATAATGTCCTTTCTGTAAATTCCTTCATTGTTTCATAACTTGTAGCTAGATTTGAAGCTGATATCTCTAGTAGCATTCTTTTCAATCCAACTTTCTCGCTTTTTAAACAACTCTCCACTGATGGTAAATCAGATTTCAACATTTCAGTGATTACTGGAAGTTCATTGCGGTAAAAGCAAAGATAACTTTCCCCTGTAGAATCGTAGCCTTTGCGACCTGCTCTGCCAGACATTTGTTTAAAATCTGCCAGGTTTAAATACGCCATGCCCTTTTTGGGACTGTTAAATATAACACGTTTGGCAGGCAGATTTATGCCAGCAGCTAAAGTTGTAGTTGCACACAGTAGTTTTAAAACACCATTATCAAATGCTTCTTCGATTAACTCCTTCTCTTGATTAATCATTCCTGCATGATCAATAGCTAATCCAATTCCAATTAATTTTTCCAAATCAGAATCCAAACCTCCTGGTGTGGATAGTAACTTTGAAAGTAAATCCTTACGTTTGCTCAATACTTGTTCATCAACGGAGACAGAGAGCTTATATGCAAAGGATCCAATAAGCATTGCAATATCAGTGCAGGCCTTTCTGCTGTTACAAAACACTAAAACGCTTTGATTCTTGGTTAATGCTTCCATGGAAAGAGCAACTATAGCATTTGAACAGGGGTCCTTGCACCTTTTGGTGGTGGAAAACAATTGTAAAGAACGATTAAATGAGCCATTTAAAAAATGGACTTTATTGTCATAAACAAAATACTCATATAATGGAACAGGACGAAAATTACATTGAAAAAACTCAGCATTTAACCAATCAGATAGAATATTTGTATTCCTTAAAGTAGCGGTCATTCCAATGATTTGAATATTTGATTTAAAATTTAAAATTTTTGCAAAAATTAACTCCACTAGATAGCCTCTATGTGGATCTGATAACATGTGGATTTCATCACCAACTATAGAGACAATTTCGTTCATTTTCCCCTCTGATATGGCATAGTTTATTAGAGAATTTGCCTTTTCAATAGTACATAAAGCAATATCGAATTCATACCATTCAGCAACTTGATGTACAGCACCATGGAAGGGAGCGATTCTCAACCCAGAACCGTCTAACATTTTTTTATAAATTCTTAATTTCTCATTAACTATACTTACAAATGGGAAAATCATAATTGCTTTACAGGATGTAAATTTTAGTAGTCTGTTTAAAATTAGAATTTCAGCAACAAATGTTTTTCCAGCAGACGTTGGAGCTGTGTAAACAAGATTTCCGCCTTGTAGAACATCTTTAGCTGATAAGCAATCAGCCTGCCATTTGTACATTGCTTTTATTCCTCTTTTTTCATATGCCTCTATAAGACCTTTGCATAGTTTCCATTTAGAATTTCTCAAACTTAATGGTCCATAAAATTTGCTAGAGCAATCAGAAAATGGCTCCCTCCATTTTTCTTTATAAATATCCAAAGACACACCGCCGAAGGTTTGGGTCGACTCTACCAAAACAGTTGAACTGGTTGGTTTTGAGATTGATTCACTATCAAAGGAGGCGTCTATTGAATGTTCAGTGTCGCTATGGTTTTTATAGTCTTCTGGCATTTTATTAGAATTAGTTTAATTAATTAATTAGAATTTAGTAATTAATTAGAATTTAATAATTAATTAAATTTTAATTAAATTCAGTTACATGTAGAAATAAACAGTTATTAACCAAAGCTGTTTTACAATGTAGAGTTAAGTTATACAATTAACTTTGGTTTATAGTGATCGTTAAGCGTTTTCTTGTTAATGCGCCTTCTTGATGCTCTAGCATACTTTCAATCAATCAATCAATCAGTCAATCAATCAATGCAATAAATACAATCTCAAACTGTCTAATTGCATTAAGTATTTAATTACGCTTATTATAAACTTTGCTTACACCAGTACACTTACGCTTATATATTTACACTTGTATATAATTATATGCTAATAACTTCACACTCTTACAACTCTTATAACTAGTATATATTGTGTTAAATTGGAATAAAATATGGCAAATTATGGAAATTGAAAAAAATTGAGGTAAATCATAGGTCGCTAAATCTCTCTTATCACCGCTGATTTCATATTCTGGCGCATTCTTTTTTATTGACTTCTTTCCTAAATGAGAAAATTATTCAAATTAGAAAGCTTTATCAATTAAGGGTATTACATAGTATTACGGTTATCTGTGACTGCTTTTCAACGACGCAAAATAGCAACGCGACGCAATTCAAATTAAATTAACTTAAATTAAATTAAACTAAATTAAATTAAATTAAAATAATAAGCATTAAAATTAGTTCCCAGGTGTTGAAATTATTGTTTATTGTTCTAAAGAATTCGATTTTCATTCTTTAGTTATTATTTGAGATTATTTGAGGTTTGTCTTTGCCTTTGTCGTTCTTTTTTATATAATTTTGTCTTTTTTTTAAAAAAAAAATCACTAACAAACAGCGCCTTTAAATATCCTTTCTTACCAAGAGTAGACATGGGAGGCACTCGCGAGAAAAAAACAGAATACTTTACCAGACTTCGTGGACTGCTTGAAGATTACAAATCGGTGTTTATTGTCGGTGTTGACAATGTTTCTTCACAACAGATGCACGAGATTCGTCAATCTCTTCGGGGAGAAGCGGTTGTTTTAATGGGTAAAAACACTATGGTTAGACGAGCAATTCGTGGATATCTTTCTGATTTGCCCGACTACGAAAAACTTCTTCCGTTTATTAAAGGAAACATTGGATTTGTTTTCACAAACGCTGAGTTAAATTCTATTAAGGAAAAACTTCTTGCCAATCGTGTTCGTGCACCAGCTCGTGCAGGTGCTTTCTCAAATGTTGATGTATTTGTACCTCCTGGAAATACTGGTATGGAACCAGGTAAAACATCTTTTTTCCAAGCCCTTAGTGTTCCTACAAAGATTACTCGTGGTACAATTGAAATTACATCTGAAATTCAAGTAGTTACCGCTGGTACAAGAGTAGGTGCTTCAGAAGCTACACTTTTAAACATGTTGAATATTTCTCCGTTCACTTATGGTATGACTATTGAACAGGTTTACGATCAAGGTCAAGTTTTCTCACCTGAAATTCTTGATATTGATGAAGATACTTTGATTAAACATTTTGTTGAAGGTATTAATAAGATTGCTGCCATTTCTTTGGCAACCGGTTATCCAACAATTGTTGCTGTACCACATCTTCTTATCAATAATTATAAGAACCTTGTTGCAGTTTCAATTGCCTCGGATTACACTTTCGAGGGTTCTGAAGCAATTAAGGATCGCATTGCAAATCCTGATGCTTATGCTTCGGTTGCTGCTGCTGCTGATACTGCTCCTTCGGGTTCTGCTGCCGCTTCCGGTTCTGCTCAGGAAGAGGCTCCAGAGGAGGAGTCAGATGAGGATTTGGGATTTGGTCTTTTTGATTGATGTAGATAGATGAACACACAAACACGCTTGTCGTGTTTGTGTATGTGTATGTAAAGTAGATACGTGGGATAAATACATTGTGAGTTGTCCATGAACGGTAGTGTAGATGTACATACATATATACATAAAAACACACGAATACATACATATATACATAATAAATACATAATAAATACTAATAAATACTAATAAATACTAATAAATACATACTAAATACAAATAAATACATAATAAATACTCAAACACAAACACATAAACACAATGAAGTATCACCTCTTGTTGGCGGAATCTGGAAGTTGGAAACAGGACATCACACGGTTCCTGTCAGAAGACGTGCCCTCGTTTGATATCGGCGGATTTGTGGTTGGGGAAGAAGAGAAAAAGGCAAACTTGTTGTGCAAAAGCAGCGGGGTGGTAGCTGGAATCGAGTTTGCAAACGAAGTGTTCAGACAGTGTGATTTGAAATACGAATGGTTTGTGGAGGAAGGCGTTTACATTGCTAAGGATGCTCATGAGAATGGCAAGATTTGTGTGGCAAAAGTCACTGGGAAGGCAAAAAACATACTTTTGGCTGAACGCACGGCATTGAATATCCTTGCTAGAGCGTCTGGAATTGCTACTGCTAGCAGGAATCTGAAGGAATTGGCATTTACAAAGTTTGGCTACAAGGGCATTATTGCTGGTACAAGAAAGACAACACCCGGGTTTAGATGTATTGAGAAATATGCTATGATTGTCGGTGGAATCGACCCTCATAGATACGATTTGAGCAGTATGGTGATGTTAAAGGACAACCATATTGCGGTTGCCGGTTCGATTACGGAAGCGGTGAGCAAAGCCAGAAGTGTCGGTGGGTTCTCAGTGAAAATCGAGGTTGAAGTTCAATCTGAGAAAATGGCTCAGGAGGCTATTCAGGCTGGTGCTGATATTATTATGTTGGATAATTTTACAGCCGCTGATTTGAAAGAGGTTTCTTTTAGATTGAAGCGTGATTATCCGTCTTCGTCTACGTCTACGTCTACAAATGGGTCGAACTATCTACTCGAATGTTCTGGCGGTTTGAGTAAGGGTAATATAGAACATTATCTTACGAATGATATCGATATTTACTCAACTTCGTCAGTCCATCAGGGTGTTTCTACGGTTGATTTTAGTTTGAAGATTGTGTAAAAATTTTATATGTATAAAAATGTTTATATGTGTAAACATATAAACATTTGTTTTGTGAACATAAACAAAGTGTTTATATACGTTTGTATGTGTTTGTTTATTTGTATGTGTTTGTATGTGTTTGTTTATTTGTATGTGTTTGTATGTGTTTGTATGTGTTTATATGTGTTTATTCACGCTTTAACTGTTTTCTTCTTAGCCGACATCAAATGCTTACATTACAACTCAATCTTTAACTATACAATTATAAATATAATTATAAATTAAATTATAAATATAAATATAAACATAAATTAAATTATAAATTAAATAATAAATATAAACATAAATATAAATTATAATTATAAATTAAAATATAAACATAAATATAAATTAAAATATAAATATAAATTATAAATTATAAATTATAAATTAAATTATAAACTCTATAATTATAAACATAAATATAAAATATAAATTATACATTGCTATAATAGTTATTATTTGTGCTTCCACCTTGTAGTTCTAAATTAAAGCTAAATTACTATGTAGAAAATCACGTAACTATGGCAATTATTGATTTAAAGGTCTTTCATGCCGCTTTTAGATTAAAAAAAGCTTATTTATACCGCTTTCAGATTAAAAAAAGCTCTTTTGTACGAATTCTTTCTCGTTTAAGGAAACTTCCACTGTGGATAATAGAGAAGAAATTTTATTTTTAACAATATTAAATAGAGTTTATTTTAATAATGTTAGAGTTTATTTTTAATACAATAATATTAGATAAAGTCTATTTGTTTATTGTATGAAAAATATGTTTTTCCAGCATATATTTTTTAATAATATAGATAAAATTTATTTTAATATATAGAATTTATTTTTAATACAGTAATATTAGATAGAGTTTATTTTTAATATTAGATAATTTTTATTTTTAATATAGAGTTTATTTTTAATATTAAATAAATTTTATTTTTAATATAGATAAAGTTTTTTTTAATATTAAATAAAGTTTATTTTAATATTAGTTAGAGTTTGTTTTTAATAATATAGAGTTTATTTTTAACATTAGATAAAGTTTATTTTTAATATATAGAGTTTATTTTTAACATTAGATAAAGTTTATTTTTAATATATAGAGTTTATTTTTAACATTAGATAAAGTTTATTTTTAATATATAGAGTTTATTTTTAACATTAGATAAAGTTTATTTTACTTTACTAATGCAAGGAATTTAAATTAAAAAACAATAATCATTACACAACTAAGCAAGAATATTTATTCAATGACTGTAAAACCATAAATCCTCAATCACATTTATAATCACATTTACAATCACATTTACAATCACATTTACGCATACTTTTATTCATTTACTTATTTTCACTTATATCATCACTCTCTTCCAACGTTATGGTTATTGTTGGCAATTAGAAACAGTGTGATATAATGTGATACAACGTAATACGCACGTAATACTAAACCGTTCAAGACCAACCTTGTCGGAGCTGGCTGATAGATATGATCGACTAGCGTTCAGTAATCCGATGTTGCTATAAATATTGCTATATTGCTAAAATATTGCTATATTGCTAAAATATTGCTTAAATAATATAAACAGCTTGTAATTAAATAAATGTTTCTCATGCATGGCATTGAAAACCAAAGATTTAAGAGCGTTGCTAAGAATAGGCACTTTATTACTAATTATATTTGAAAATGACTAATAACTGTCGATATATTACCAACTATTTTACAAATATTACTAATGATAAAGAGATTCTTACTAATATAGCTGAAAATCCTCTATCTTCTAAAATAGATGCTCAGATAAGGAAGAGTTGCTCTATGTTTACAGCAAACGTTGTTTTATTGTTGACTTTGTATCTATTTATAGATATTAGTTTCCGTTGAATTATTTGTTTTTTTGTTGTTTATTTTTTTGTTTTCTGTTGTTTTCCGTTGTTTGCGTTTTTTTAGCATCCACCCATAGTCACTTTGTACGTTTTGAGTCATCCGTAGAAAAATCAAAGTAGAAACAAAAACGTAAACTTTTGAACGTACATTTAAAAACAAACTTCTTAAAACTATTTATAAATCTGTTTGGAAATTTTTCCTCAATATTTGCTTAAAAATTAAATCTAAGTAGATATAAAACAGAAGAAATTTTATTCATAAATCTCACTCATACTCACTCACCATGACCTTCATTGCTCTTCCCGTAGAAATTATTTCCCTGATTGGTAAATTATTAAAAAGACGTGACCTAGTAGAACTATCTACAACATGCAGATATATCTACACAACCTTGTATCCTTTACTAGCAAGAATTGCTCATTATTTCACTTGGGAAGAGCTTGGTTATTTCGTCAAGAGAAATTTCCCTAGCGCTTTTATACCACCGGCAATCTGCAATCGATTGGCGCACGATCAAGTAACACGCAATTGTCAATCAGCCGGTAATCAATTGGTAGGTAGAACCAATCCATTGGTAGTTGGCAACTCAAATCAAAGAAACAAACGCAGAAAAAGAGACAGAATTGAAAACAGTGAAAACAGTGAAAATAGCGAAAATAGCGAAAACAACGAAAGTCCACGTTTCCAGCTGTTCGAATTATTTTCACCAATACTAACAAAAAAACTAATCATCGAAAGCTCAGTTCGGTTTGGTGAATGGCATTCAGGACCAGCTTTTGATACACTTTTTTCCAAAGGATGTAATATAACACATGTAGATATTCCAATTTCAGGATCCTCTAAACCATTAAAATACCTTAAAACACTTCAACAACACTTGACAGCATTAACAATCAGAAGTACAACACCACAATGTAAATCTGCTATTAAACCTATAGAAAACAGTACTGTTTTACCTTGTTTTTATATTTCTGATTTACAAGATTATCAATTATTAACAAAGTTAACTTTAAATGGATTTACAGTTTTTTTTGATGAAGATAAGCCAAGGCAAGATATTAGTAAATATTTTAGTGATATTGAAAATATTGATATTTCTGCATTCACTAATCCGCCTCTTAAGGAATATGTTATATATAAAAATTTAAAACATTTAAAACTTATTAATGTTATTTGGGATTACCCTTATTCGGTGTCTATATTTAAAAATCTAGACTCGTTTAATTTAAGTATCTTCCCTTATAACAATTCATTCTTCAAATCACTCTATTTTGTTTCATCTGAAAGATATGAAAATTTAATGAAAAATATTCCAACTTCATTAGATACACTTATAATTTATACGCCAATTCGTGGTAAAAAAAGATTTCCAAACTGTTCAAAGTGTACTAAATTGAAAAGATTAAAATTATCTATTGATGAGAGTTTTTTACCCCCTGAAAATGTACACGATTTAATTCCTCCTAGTGTGAAAAGTTTAGAATTTGTTTCTAATCAATCCAGATTCTCTTCAGTTGAAGTTGAGAATGCTGTGAAATCTTCATGGCGTAATGTTTCCAATAGTATATCTAGATAGAGTTTTTGTTATTGTTATCATCATCATCATCATCATCATCATCAGTATTGTTATCAATAATGTTGTCATCATTCACAATAGACTTTGTTTTCTTGTATGCAATAACTTGTTGTAATTTTCGTAATTCCGTATCAGTTACAGTAACCAATTCAGTAAAACCAGAACCTTTTGCTCTTAAATGAGCATCTGATAGTTTTTCCTTTGCATCATTTAATTTACCTTCATGAAATAAAATAATACCTAGACCATATAGAGCCAAAGAAACAGGACCATCTATACCAGCTTTTCCGATTGAAGATTCGGTTATTATGGTATTTAAATTTCTATTGTCGTTTGAAAAGTCATCATTTAAAGCTAATCTTTGAGATCTTACACTGGCAGGCAAAGTTGCAGAATATTTTATAATATTTTTATAAATTTTTTTAGAACGTTCAATTAGAATTAATACTTTATTATTATTATTTTGAGCTTCAGATTGCAATTCAAATTGATTTTCATTTGCATCCATTGATCTATTAACTGGTAACAACCTATCAGCATGAATATAATAAATTGAAGCCAAATTACACTGAGACAAAAGAATTTCCCTGAGAGATATTCCAGAGATAATCATTAACTGATTTGTATTATTTTTAGTCCTTTCTGCTAAATCCAAATCATCAGTATTTATACAAAAAGTTGTGAATAATTCAGCAGCACTTATTAATTCGTCCCTATAAGGTAACCATTTAGGAGCTGGAGTTCCATTAGAGTAAATTTTCAATGGTACAGTAGTTGTTCTACGTGTATTTGGATTGATTATTTGTATAGGGAAATCGACCAAAGTACCAACATTTCCCCGTAAATTAAGAATATCTTTCCACAATGGTTTTTGAGAAAACATTGAAAAGTCATTGTTGTTGTTGTTGTTGTTGTTATTATTATTATTACCATCTTGACCGTTTTTTTTCTTTTCTTCTAACAAGGCTGCTATTTTCGATTCAGTAGATTTTCGATGTAAATACTTTCTTAATTGCATATCCTTTTGAGCAATTGAAAGATGATTTAATAACAATGTTTTACATTCATGAGGGATTACTTCACCTTGTAATTGACAAAATCTTATTACAACTTGCAGGTCCCTTTGAATGAGATGTGCTTTAATATCAGATTCTAAAAGGGAGTCAGAGGTTGATTTGGTGCTGGTGGTGTTGTTGTTGTTAAAGTCAAATCTAATTGCTGTGGCATAGGCATCAGCTAATCTTTGATAAATATCAGAAGCTAAATCAATTTCCCCAAGTCTTTCGTGCATATCAGCAATTTTAATACAAATCCCTGTATATTCATCTGATAGAACCGAAAGGTTTTGTTTTTGTGCAACGTGAAGTGCTTCTTTGTAGAAGTTGAGAGCTTTTTTGTAGTCTGGTTTTTGCCATTTGTTTGAACTATGATCTTGATTTTGATTTTGATCTTGACCATGGTCATGGTCAAGGTCACTATCCTTCTTCAAAGTCTTGCCCATCTCAGCGTACAACCCTGATCTCAACAAAGAAGCAACCTCAGGTGAAAACGTATGCCTAGGCCAAAACAAATAATACAAAGTACCTGTAAACAAAACACCAAAGAATACGTTTCTCAAAAAGGATTGATTTCTAACGGGTGCATTATAATTTCCAAAAGGTTGTTTTCTATTCCATGTAGAAAATAGATTTTTTCCAACAAAAGAGGGACTTCTTGCAAGTCCAAGTTTGAATCTCGAAAGCATATTGGTTCCCAAAATGGTTATAGGACTATATATAAGATTAAAGAATCAAGTTAACGTAGCGAATTAGTCTGTTGCTATGGTCATGAAATTTTCTAAAATGATTTGAATTTTTCCAAATGATCCTTCTGGTCGTCTGAAAGGTTCGTTGCTATGTGGTTTCAAATTTTTTAAAGGTTAGTTTTTAAGTTGGTTTATTTTTAGTTTTTATTAAGTAGTTCGTTGCTTCACAAGTGGTTGTACCTGTAAAACAGGTACGTTGTACATAAAATAGTATAAAAATAAATAAAAATAAATAAATATAAATAAATATAAATAAATATAAATAAATATAAATAATAATAAATAATAATAAATATATATAAATATACAAATATACAAATATATAAATATAAATATAAATACAATAATATACGAATAATAAATAAGTAAATAAATAACCAATCAAACTTTAATAGATACCTTTAATAGTTAACTCTAATATAAACCAATTGTAATGTAAATTGTAAATAGTCATTTAAATAAATTATTCATAAACAATTATATTAACAACATAAATAGTAATGTGCGGAAGATACGCGTTGGGAATAGCGTTGAATCAAATTAACTTTGATCTGCCTGTGCAGCCCATAGGAGATGTAGAGACTCTGAGCAGAGAAATCGATGTCTCGTACAATATAGCCCCCAATAACTGTGAACCTATACTGGTTGGAAATGAAAACACACAGACAGAAGAGATAGAAATTGTTGTTATGAAATGGGGGATTGGGCTATCTAATTCATATAAAAAACTAATAAATTGCAGAGACGATTCTCTTGTAAGTGGTTCAACTTTATGGAAAGCCTTACGAAATCACAACAGATGTATAATAATTGCACAGGGATACTATGAATGGAAGTTACTTTCTACGTATAAGAGTGTGAATAAAAAACAACCTTACTATATTAAAGACAAAACCAACCAGTTGATCTATCTGGCTGGTGTTTACAAGTGGGATAAGACTATTGGGAAAAATACTTTTGTTATTATTACAAGAAAAGCAATACATGATATTGAGTTTATACATGATCGAATGCCATTAATTTTAGATCCGATTAATGAATGGGATGATTTCTCAAACTGGCTAAACAAGGATTTGGCTTGGAATGATGATAAAATATGTAATTTAGTATCTAAATGGCAGGTTTACAATTCAAACCAACTCGAATGGTATCCTGTTGATTCAAAGGTCAACAAGGTGGGAACTAATTCTTCTGATTATATCCTCCCTTTGAAGACAATTGGGGGTTCAAAAAAGAGAGCCCTAGAAGAGTCTCTTTCTAAGCAAACAACTTTGAATTTTTTCAAAAAACCAAAGTAGTTGTCTGCTATGTCTACTATGTCTACTGTGTCTACTGTGTGTTTTTGCGTGTTTATTCTTTATGTATGTATGTTATTTCTTTTCTTATCCATGGTCTTTAACCCTCATGAACCTTGGAATGATAGTTAGTATTAGTATTACGGAAAGTAAGTTTTGGTAACCATGCAGAAATCCTGTATATTTCAAAACTATAAAGTATTTTGATATTTGCAGTTTTGGTTTCCCTATGGTTTATATATATGACACATGGTTTCCATAGATTTCCAGTTTAAAACCGTTGCTTTCCTGCTCGTCCTGTAGCTAGGGTTTAAAATATTTTCTATTTGCACTAATAATGTTTGCTATTAATTAGCTACTTATTATATGGACTAACAGCAATATGCAAGTTTATATTATTTATATGATTATAAGATATTCTTATTACGTCTATGACTTATATACTAATATATACAACAGGTTTATACAGACTTTACACTTTTGTATTTACATACAGTCTCGATAGTACGAGCCATTAGTAAATTACATATAATTACGACTCAATTACGACTTAATTACGAGAATACAAAAACATTCTAAATGGTACTGATAGACTCGAATGTTTTTACAAATATGGTTTAAAAATTAACCAAGATACTTCATACTATGCTTATTATTATTATTATGGCATGATTTAATTTTATACCAATATAATAATAATCTACTAAACAATATATATATAAACTACATAATAATCCATAACACGTGACTTACTACCCCAGATTTTTTAACAAGCTCATCGCGTCGGTTATTAAATTTAATATATTAATATCCGATAGCCGGTTTTTTCTTTTAATATACCAAGACTTTTTGAATTTGATCTTTGAAAAAAAAAAAAAAAAAAAAAATTAGCACTTCTAAATTTAAAAAAAAAAAAATAAAAAAAATTATAATTATAATTTTTAATAAATTCCCTACTAATCGGCATGATTAGGTTAAAAATTAGAGTTTCTTTGGCTTTTTGTTTGGTGGTTTTACTATGTATTTGGCTCACTTTTAAGACGTTTTCCTACCATTCCTACAATAATCTTCAAAGTATTGACAATCCTGGAAATTTACCAAGCACAAACAATTTAAAAAAAAACGCTATAAATCCAACTTTAGTGCAAGACTCTTCATTGAAAAATCAGGAATGCAAATGTGAATGTGGGTTTTATGTTGATTTGAGTCTGTTGAAGGATAGATTTATAAAGAATGAGGTTGCGAAAACTGATTTAGATGTTGAAATTGGCATGACTATGGAAACGAGCATGACTATGGAAAAATACATGGAGGATAATATAGCTAATTTGCAAAAAAAAAAAAAAAAAAAAACACATTGGTAAAAATTCCAAGTTATGACTTGATTTATAATTCAAACAATAAAAAAGAAAACTTACAACTTGACAAAATAGATAACATCATAAAGAGCCATCTTACTCATCTCATAGTTGTACCCGGACATGCAATTTGGAAAGGTGGTAAAACATTTGGTGAAAATAGAAATGAATGGGTTTTAAACAAACATTCACAACCACGGGATCATCTGATTTATATTTCACATATTTCGTCGGCAATATCTATAGCCAAATCAGATGTAAATTCGTTATTAATATTTTCTGGTGGAGAAACACAATTGCACGCTGGTCCAATATCAGAAGGTTCATCTTACATGCTTCTTGCATTAGGTAAAAGATTATTAACAAGAGACCTTCTTAAAAGAACAACAACAGAAGAATATGCATTAGATAGTTTTGATAACTTGCTTTTTTCGTTATGTCGTTTTAGAGAATTTACTGGTAGATATCCTGAGAAGGTTACTATTGTTGGTTTTGAATTCAAACGTAAAAGGTTTACTTTTGCACATAGACCTGCGTTAGGGATATCTGAAGATAATTTTGAATATATAGGTATAGATCCAGATAGTTTACCAAAAGAGATAATAAGAGAAGAATCACATAGTGTATTTGGTGCTTTTACTGATGATCCATACTCATGTCGTTCGAACGCTTTAATAGAAAAGAAGATAAAAAGGAATGCCTTTCGTAGGGTTCCTTCTTACTATGCTTCTTGTCCTGAGTTGTACGATTTATTTAATTTCTGTGGCACTGCAAAGGAATACTACCCCGGTCCTCTACCATGGCGTCCTGAGAGGTAGAGTTGTTTGTTTATTTTATTTTTATTTTTACTTTTATTTATTTTATTACTTTTCGCTGGCATGAAGGTACATACATAGAACTAATTTACAAATTGCATGGAAACTATTTATTAAATACATAAGTCATTATTTACAAGTGGTTAAAAGGATTACAATGGTTACTTTTTACCTTTTCCGCCAAATTGAGGATACAATCTAGCGGCATGGTAGTTAATTGATGGTTTTTGTTTGGAAACACGAACCTACAGGTTAGTCCTGTATGGTGATTAAAACAAAAAAAAAAAAAAAAAAAAAAAAAAAACTGCCAAACAAACAACAAATATACATACCCGCTTTCCCATACAGTCCTTTAAAGCCTGTTCTGCCCCGATACATTGTTGCGAACCGGGCGCACCTGAAGACCAGCATTGTAGTAAAGAGGCCAAAAGTTCCATACAAGGATTTGCTTCATTTGTGAATCCCTTGTTTCCTTTGACTCTTAGATTATTAAGGTTTCCTAGCCGAATATTATTGTACTTTGTCATTGTGCAAGCCGTTTGACCGTGTATTAACCGTGATTTAGGTGTTATATTTTACTATAAGTGCTATAATGTATTTACTGTACAGTAAAGGTTGAAAAAACTCTATATACAGACTCTGCAAAATTTATTTTCTTCTTAGCAACGCACACTAACTACTTTATTGTAATAATCTGCTGGTATAAATAGTTACTATGTACAAATAATATTTCAACTACAAGGTTTTGTTTGGTATGTAAAGTAATTTTAATAGTGTATAATGGTTTTCACGGTAATTTTATATATTTTAGAGTTTCCAGCGAGGGGTTTTGCTGAAATCTAACTGGAAGTGAATAGTAGTCTACCTAATGTCGTTTTACGTTGTATTACGGTGTGTGTTTGTGAGGAAAATGGAAGGAAGTAGAATGTTAAAATATAAAAAGAGGATGGTTAATGAGTGTATTGATGGTATCAGTATACTATGTTATAGTAATTTTTTGCCTTTTGTTTGTTTGCTTTTTGCTTTTTTGCTTTTCTGTTTTTGTCATGGTTTTTACAAAGCATTTAAAATATATACGCAGCCAGTAAACTCAATTAAATTTATCTTTCTTTACACCTCCATAAACTACATTAAAATGCTAATAATATTAGGCTAGTATTATCAGCCTAATATTATCTATAACCAACTAGAATACACACACAATATAAACACAAAACATAAAACATAATAATAAATCACTTATACATTTACAACAGTTTTAATATATATACGTCTAAAAATCTCTAATTTTGTGAATAGACGTCGTGGCCGAGCGGTTAAGGCGAGAGATTAGAAATCTCTTTCCCTATGGGAGCGCAGGTTCAAGTCCTGCCGACGTCGAAATAATTTTATTTATATTAGTAAATGTTTTTAACTTTTTATTAAAAATTCTTTTTCTATAGAAACCACAATAACTAAGAAAAAAAACCAATCCTACACGGAATACGCACGGAAACCTGTAATTGGTTATAGGGACCCATAGGAATAGGTAATTTTTCACTGGAATTCACCAGAATTCAATAATTGGTTACCAGGTTTAAATTTAAAAATCAGTCCTTTGAAATCGAAAAAAGCGTATCGTTTATTTTGTACATGAAGTTAAAATAAATTTCTTTTTTGGTTTTGTTTTTCCCCCCCCGTTTAACTGCATAAAATGAGTGGAAGACCTCAGAGACAGGATTTTATTTCCCGGATAAGGTATACGAATCCACTTCCACCACCACCATGTCCGCCGAAATTACTTTCGAATAAGTTGAGTTTAGAGGAATTCAAAAACCCTGATTTTGTTTCACCGTTATTGTACAGGGAACCGCCGAACATGGACTCAGATATTGAAATCGGAATGCCTTTGGATTTGACGATTATTCCTGGAGTTTTTGATTTTATAAACAGTGAAAGTGAATTTAATGAACACGGGCATGGACAAGGGCATGGACATGAAAAGGGACATGAAAAGGTACATGAAAATGGATTGTTTCCTTTATATGAATCAGTTTCAAATTCAAATAGACTTAAACTTATCCAAAAATTAGATCCAAAGGATGCAGAACTTTTTAGTGATAATTTGAGTATTTCTAATATGAAATCTCAACCAAATGTTTCCTTTTTAAGAAGAACAGAATACATTTCTGGAGAATCAATTAGAATGGGTAGAAATAAGGCAAGTTTACTACTTGGAGGTGGTTTAGTGAATAATAATAATAATAATAATAATAGTAGAGGTAATGGGTATAGAAATTTGTTAGATGTTAATGAACAAATTAGACGTATTGAAGAAACATTTGAAATGGGGAATAGTAGTATAACTAACTTGAGACATCCGAAAAAAAGAAATTTAACTGCAGTTGATTCATGGGAGTTATTACCAGATACTTCGGTAATAGATTTAAACTATTTAATACTTAAATTTACCGGTTCATCTGCACATGAATCAAGATTAGGTGGTAATAATAGTAATAACGACTTTGAATCCTTAAATTGTAAACAAACAGCTTTGTATCTTCCAGCAACAAGCGAAACTGATGAATGGATGTCTTTCTATATGACACCAAAAAAGTCTGCTAAAAGTTTAAGAGATTCTTTAAAAGATGCCAATTCCTTTAATAATGATATCTATAGATTTAAACATATTAGGGATTATAATATGGAATTTAAACATTCTGAATCAAGGTTCGATGAATTGATTATAACGTTTGCAAATGGAGATAAAAAGAATAATGGAACTGCCTTTTATAAACCAACTGCAGGAAGAACTTTACTCAAACGTAGAAGAATCGCTGGATTTGACCCTAGGTTTGCTAATGAGAATATAACCACTTCTATTTCTGCTATCGATCTTCAATTAAGACCCTCAGACGAACGAGAAGTTATGGAAAGAGACAATGCTAGAAATGAATATGATCCAGAGGGTTACAAGTTGCACGAAATTCCTATAGAGGATGAAACTCCAATAGAGGATGAAATTCCAATAGAGGATGAAACTCCAGTAGAGGATGAAACTCCAGTAGAGGATACAGAGAAGGTCAAAGAGGATCTAGACGGACTGAAAGAAGGAGATTTAAAAGTGGACTCAGATTTAGATTCAGATAGTCTGTAGGACATGCATCTACTAGTAAATAAACAAATATATACACAAAATAAATATACAAAATACACAAAATACACAAAATAAATATACAAACAACTATCACAAACTATTTACGGCCAAAGCCAATATCAGTAAAAGGATTCGAAGAAGGAAAAAAGGACATAAACTTGTATAGTTTACCCATTCCATTATTCCCACGATCCACCAAACGCAAATAAGATTGAATTATTCTATTTTTCCCCTCTGTAGATGATTGGCAATTTACCAAATAGTCCTTTCTCTCAGATATACCCAGTTCAAACAAAAAATCAGCTTGCTCAACAGGACCATCAAAGGAAATTTTATCACCAAAAGACTCATTTATAACCTGTTTAAAAGTTCCAAAATCAACATCAGCTGTCAGATCACATTCACCAGGAGTTTCAAACGGCGAAACAAGTTTATGTTTTGAAATACCTCTAAAAGTATTCATTGGAATAGTAGATTTAGATCCATAATCAATTATAAGGACTCCACCTGAGTTTACTTTTGTTATCCATTTACCCAATTCTGCAATTATAGACCATGCATCAGGACAAATTTCAATCCTAGTTCCAATTTCTTTGATTTTATTAAAATGAGAATGAGAGTTTAAATACGGAATAAGATTTGAATAGTTTAAATTATTCTTCTCGGGTATTGTCAAATAAAACTCTTCTTTTTCACCACCGCTTATACATTCCCCTTTGGAGTTATAGATAACTTTACCATTTTTTGACCCATAGTTAACCATTAGTTCATTCCAACCATTGTTGGTTTTTTCAAATGAATGTACAGGTAGGGCATCAAAGAATTCATGGGCTATTATGTAGGGTGCTAATTGGGAATCTTTTGGAATTGATTTTATAGAGTCTACCCATACGACTTTTGTGCTTGGAGAGTAGATTTCAGGTGAAGTGTAGGAGAAGTAGGAACCGTCGGGGTTGGTTTGCAAGGGAGATGGGGAGCAAAGGGTGGTGTATTGTTTTTGGCGAAGGACTGGTGAAGCTTCTACCAGGTAGATTGAGTCAATGTTTCTCAAAGACACATCTTCTGCTTTAGCAGAAGATGTGTCTTGAGAAGCTTTAGCACCATTAGAACCATTAGAACCAAACGTATTAGACATAAAAACAGACAATGCTCGTAAAATATCCTGCATCAAAGTACCACGACCAGGACCCAATTCAACTATACAAGAGCTTTTCAATTTCAAATCACCCAAGTTGGTTTTACCATTAAACCTACTTAACACTTCCTCGTTCTGACCTAACCATTGAAGGTAAATCCAAAGTCCAATAAGTTCGCCAAACATCTGGGAAATTTCAGGGGAAGTGGTGAAATCACCTTTCAAGCCCAAGGGATCTCTTGTGGTGTAGTAGCCAAAGTCGGGGTTGACCAGACACTGTTTCATGTACGAAGCGAGTGTGATCGGTCCGGTGGATTTTATACGCTGGGACAGTATTTCAGTCGCAAGACTCCGAGTCGAAAACGTTCGCCAGGACTTTTTAGACGGGTGTCTAAAGTCTCTTCCATAGCCACAAGGATTGGTATGGGGATTGGTATGGGGATTGGTCAAAAGAGTTTTTGCAAAACCCTTTTGGAAATATTTGTTTGTGTTTTTCATTCGTTGCAATGGTTTTGCTTTGGGTGTAAAAGTGAAACTGTATAAGTTTTTCGTTGCGTTGTCAAGTGCAAGTGGTGAAGTATTTTTCAGGTACGTTTACGGATGGAATTTGAAAATAAAATATAAAATTTTTTAAAACATAAAATTTATTAAAAGGTATACATTTACAATTAGGATGAAAAATTTTTTTTTTAAAAAAAATTTTTTTATATATATTATATTTTATTTTGTGTATTTTATAAACTTTTTAATTTTTTAATTTTTTAATTTTTTAATTTTTTTTTTTTGTAGTCCTTTAAGTCCTGTATTTAAGACCTGTAATTATTTATTCAAGTCCTGTAAATTATTATTGTATGGGAATTTTCTATTTGCATAGTGATTTAAGTCCTTTACAACGAAAAACAAATTTCAATTTCAAGTCAAAAACAAAAACAAAAACAAACAAAACAAAAACAAATTTCAATTTGGTTTTTTTTCCCCTTGGTTACGGATTTCACCACCTTCACCACCTTAACCACTTCCCTTTTTATTCAGTCTTGACAGTTTCGTCAGTACTTGTATAGTGGAGAATACATACAATATAAAGAATTGAATCAAAATATAGGATCATGGGACGGTGGGACGCGATCAAGAAGAGCACGCGAAGTGCCAGGTCTTCGATGCTAAACTCTCAGTCGAAAGGGACTGAATCGACCGATGATCGGAAAAGAAAACGATCAGACAGCCACCAGGTTTACAAAAAACACCAAAAGGACGCAAAGGACACAAAAGACACAAACTCCTGGATAAAACCATGCTCTCCAATTGACAACTACGAAATACTAAACAAAATAGAAGAAGGGTCTTATGGAATAGTGTCTCGCGGGCGAGACACTGTTAACGGAGACATAGTTGCAATCAAAAAGATCAAAATCAACAAAGAAGTAACAGCGTCCCGAGGATTCCCACTAACGGCACTGCGGGAAGTTAGAATCCTAACTTCCCTGAAACACAAACACATTATAAATCTACGACAAATCTGTGTGAACAAAGCAGACTCTAATTTTGCAATTTCCAGCGGGTTGCCTTACAATGTCTACCTTGTAATGGACTTTGTGGAACACGATTTGAAACATTTGCTAACCTCCATGAAGCAACCGTTTGTGCAATCGGAGATCAAAACTTTAATGGTCCAGCTTCTTTCTGCAGTCTCGTTTATGCATTCCCATTGGATAATCCATCGTGATCTGAAGACTTCAAACCTGTTGTTGGATAATAAAGGTAACATCTTGATTGCAGATTTTGGTCTTGCAAGGTACACTGGGAACCCATGTCCAAAACTGACTCCTGTTGTGGTAACCTTATGGTACAGAGCACCAGAACTGTTGTTGGGAGAAAAATCCTACACTTCAGCTATCGATATGTGGTCTATTGGTTGTATTTTTGCTGAATTGTGTACACGGAAACCGTTGATACCTGGGGATTCTGAAATACAACAGATTTTTCAACTTTTCTCCCTGCTGGGTTTCCCGGATGATGTTTCTTGGCCTGGTTACAGGAAGTTACCCCATGGGAAATCAATAAATAAACCTGCTTCGTCTTTAACCGTGAATGAATGTTCGACTGAATTACGGTTGCAAAAACAGTTTTCTTCCTTTTTGTCTCCTGCAGGTGTTAATCTTTTATCAAGTTTTTTGTCAATTAATCCTTCTAAAAGAATCACTGCTTCACAGGCTTTGAAACATCCTTATTTTATCCAGAATCCTCTACCGAAACCTCCAGAAATCTTCCCAACTTTTCCTTCAAAGAGCAGGATGGAATGGAATCAAGAGCGAAACTAGAGCCTACTTCCCGGGTAAGTTCCCCAGACAAGTAACCCGAATTTACTTTTTCCATGACGTCAGTCGACAGCAACTGCGGAGGAACCTCGTTTTATAGCCAATAAAAGGGTCTCAACTGCAATATAGCTTACTGCCGAGGCTATATACTGATAAATGGAACGGAACATTACAGCTGCAAGGATATAAATACCTACTTATTATATTACTTATATTACTTTATTATATTTTTACTTTTATATTATCATATTCTTACTTTATATTATCAATTTAAGTCACAATGTCTAGTCTGGAAAATATACTTAGCAAAAACTCATCTGATATCGTAATCATAGATGCAATCAGAACACCAATCACAAGAGCCAAAAAAGGTGGATTTAAAGATGCATATCCCGAGGAACTGTTGGGATTTATATTGAAAAAACTGATTGAAAGAACAGGGATTGATCCTTCGTTGATTGAAGATGTTGCTGTTGGCACAGTTTTATCTGAGCTTGGTGGTGCAAAAGCAGGCAGAATGGCCATGAACCATTTCGGATATCCCTCAACAGTTTCATTCCATACTGTTAATCGTCAATGTGCTTCAGGATTGCAGGCTATTGTTCAAATAGCAAATTCTATAAACTCAGGACAAATAAAGATTGGAATAGGTGCAGGTGTGGAATCTATGACAAGAAATTATGAAACAAAAGCTATTCCTCAGGATTTATCACCTATTCTTAAAAATTCAAATGTTAAAGATGCAATAGATTGTATTATGCCCATGGGTTTAACATCTGAAAATGTCAGTGATAGATATAACATTTCAAGAAACGAGCAGGATGTTTTTTCGTTGAATTCCCATGCAAAAGCGAAAAAAGCACAAATCAATGGTTATTATTCTAACCATGTTATTCCCACACCAACCAGATATATAGATGATAAAAATAATAAAACAGAATCAACTAAAATTATTTCCAACGATGATGGTGTTAGAAATGATATTTCTTTAGAAAAATTAGCAAAACTTAAACCAGCTTTTAAAAAAAACGGTTCTTCAACTGCTGGGAACTCATCCCAAGTATCCGACGGTGCAGCAGCTGTTTTGCTTATGAAAAGAGAAACTGCAATTAAATTGGGTCTTAAACCAATAGGAAAATTCGTTAGCAGTCAAGTTGTTGGTGTGGCACCAGATGAAATGGGTATTGGTCCTTCAATTGCTATACCGAAACTACTTGAAAGAGTTAATTTATCCATCAACGATGTGGATATTATCGAGTTAAATGAAGCTTTTGCCTCTCAAGCGATTTATTGTATTCAGAAGTTAAATATACCACCGGAGAAGGTGAATCCAAATGGCGGTGCAATAGCAATAGGTCATCCGTTAGGTTGCACAGGTGCAAGGCTTTTAGCAGATTTGCTAGCTGAGCTAAAAAGGCAGAATAAGAAGATTGGCATCGTTAGTATGTGCATGGGGACTGGAATGGGGATGGCTTCTCTTTTTGTAAGAGAGTAGTTTTACATGTGTTTACATACATGTATAAACGGAAAATAAACGCAAAATAATACGAAATATATCTAATGTATTCATAAATGTACACAAATACACAATAAACATACACAAACATACACAAACATACACAAACATATAATACAATAAAACATGCAAACACTAACTAGTAAACCCAGAGATGGAAGAAATAAACGAAGAAAGACGCTTGTAGTCACTCAAAAGTAACTTGACATCACCCACTGTAATATCATTGCTGTCCGAATTTAAAAATTTCTCTATTGCAGGAGAGATCTTTTTTATTTCATTCTCCGGGGGGGTGAAGCTTGGAGCATTTGTGTTTCTACTGAATGACCATTTCATTTTCAACAGAGGGTTGAAACTCTTTTCCTCTGTGCTTCTCTCTGTGGTGCTGTTGGCTAAGGATGTATTTGATTCTGCGTTATCATCGTCTGAATCAGGATTTTCATCTACACCACTTCCTTGAGAATGTTTTGGTGTTTGCACACTTCCTTGAGAATGTTTTGGTGTTTGCACACTTCCTTGAGAATGCTTTGATGTTTGCACACTTCCTTGAGAATTTGGCAATGCTTGCACACTGTCTAGACTCTTTTTCTCTAAAGACATTCGCCCAAAAAGATATTTATACGAATTACCAAAAGAAGCTCCTATGTTGTTTCCCAAACTTCTTATTCCCTGATCTGAAATATTGTTTGCACTACTGGACAGAAAAGGGAATCTGGAGATGTGTTTTGCTGAGTCGATATCCCGTTCAGCGGAAAGCAAAGTGTTTTTATTTAATTCATTAAAACAAGAAGGCTCAACAGTGATTAGAGAAATGTCATCTAGATTTTGTACAGGTTCAAGTCCATCTTCTATTCGAAACTGATTTATATCCATAGTTTTAAGAAACTCTAAAGCTGCTTCTAAGTTTGTCAGACAATAATCCTCTATGCCTTGGATTTGTTTTGGGTTTCTAAATCTGGACATGAATTTCAAACACGAGTATATATTCGAACTTTCGGCATCAATAATGGAGGATATGAGAATAGGCAAGAGCAAATCAGCACTGACAAGGGTGTCATCACAAGAACTACCGTCTGCAGACGGTGGTTCTTGTGATTTTTTACTCTTAATCGATATCGAGTCATCGTTGGCAATAACATTTACAATCTCCTTTTGCGCCCTGCTAAGCCATTCAATCATCAATTTGGGCGTGGTTTTGGTATGCAACTCCTTCAAATAGGCAACAGCCTTTTCAGGATGACCAAGACTGGGCTTCCGTATACCCAAATGAGAATACAAATTAGCAACATCAGACGCTGCTATAATTCTGTTATATATAAACTTGTCCTGCTTGGCATCGTGTTCATACGACACATTGAAAAGTCTGTCGAAAAGAGTATGGCACACTTTGGCTTCCATTAAATCTTCAAAATGCTGCATTTTCAACTGATTCAGCTTCCTCTTCTTCCTTCTTTCTTTCACTTCCTCATAGGTTTCCAATGGCAGTTCAAGGTTTTTGTGCAGGGAGTTTCTACGAATAAACGCCGCCGCCCGGGCATGGGCCATGGCGTAGAAGTTGTGAAACATCAGAACCAGCTGCTGGACCGTTATGGGCGAGGAGTGGACCGGCGCTTTCAGGTCGTTTATAAATTTGTCAGTAAACTCATCTAGTTCAGTCGGAAGACTAAGCAGGCCGATGCTTTCCCTGTCTGAGTCTCTGATTTCCGTGTCAACAGGTTTGCCGTGGGAGAAATCAAATGTACGCAAAGTCTCTGCCGTGATTTCAACATTGCTGGGCGTGTCCCCAGTGGATACCGGTCTTGAATTTGAATGGCCAAGGCCTTGGCCATCCAAATGGGGGGCATGACCGGTTAGTATTTCAGAGATGTCAGTGCCAGACCCGTTGTCCTGGAGTTCATAAGAGACTTTTGAGAGAGAGTCAGAATTGGCATTTTCCATTCTCACAAAGGGAGAAACTTTGTCGGCAGTCTGTTGTTAGTAGATATAAACAAGTAAAAGGCGTAAGACAAGTGAAACAAGTAAAACGCGTAAAACGCGTTTTACTTGTTTCACTTGTATTCATATCCGCTCACCATTATCACTTTACTATTTACAGTTTATTATATTTACTATTACTATAGTTGGTGACCACCATGATCGTACTCGATTTACTAAGGGATGGTTATGGCAGGGTAATAGACATTGTATTCCATATAAATATACACAATAGTAAATAACATGCACAATTATATATAATAAGATATAAATAACATACATACTACTTACTACATACATGCAACATACATGCAACATACATGCACCACAGCACACAAATAACATAATAAACTATAAATAAGTAAATACGATATAGCAAATTGTACAAACATAATGACAAAAGGATAAAGTATGAAAGCATTTATATTTTATTTTATATATATATATATATACGTGTAAATATGTATTGTTTATTGTACAACATTGTTTGATATTATATAGTATATACTGTAATTTAATATAATATATAGTATAATATTATACTATACTATATAATAATATAGTAAATAGTTTGGCATATATATATATATATATATATATATATATGCTTGTATATATATATATATATATGTGTTCTTATAATAAACAAGTAATTATATAATTAAACCTTTCCTGTATAAAGCAACAAAACAGTACAAATAATATAATATAATATAATATAATATAATATAATATAATAAGAAGTAGTGTATGTATGTAATTTATGTATATATATGTATGTGTATGTGTATATGTATGTATATTATATTATACACTATATTCTTATTTATTATATTTACTATACTATATTATACTGTGTTATACTGTGTTATATTTACTATTTACTGTATGATATAATACTATATATGCTATATACGCATATATATATGTGTTTTTCTATGTGTGTATATAATTTTGAAATTACGCATGTGTTTTTTTCAATTAATGTAGTAAATTGTAAATTATATAATACTATAGTCCACTATAGTATTATATTATATAGTGTAGTATATTGTGCTATATAATATTAATATGCTTTATTTATTTTTTTTATTTTTTTTTTTAATTCAAGTATATGCTAAACAATTCCAAAGTATACTATTATATAGTATACAACATTGTATATATATATAGTACTATATATTAAATAGTGTGTGTATGTTTAAAATATATGTTTAAGTATGCATAATATATACAAATTTATTCTATTTAGTTTTACTGTATATACTAAATAATATATACAAGTATATATTATATAGTATTATATTATATTATATTATATTATATTATATAGTATTATATAGATTAATATACTATTCTATATCACTTATACTATATAATATATACTTCGTATATATATTATATTCACCTTGTAGACTAAATTTGACGCTTGATGAGATCGTTGATAAACTGCTCACGATCACCAGTAGCACCACCCTCGATAAAATGTTTGAATTTGCGACGAACACCCCATCCGCCATTGGGATTCGAGAGTTTGAAAGGCCATAAAAAGTTGTTAGCCCGTTTGAAAGAAGGACCAACTGTGTAGATTTCATGAATAAGATCCTCAATACAGATGATGCCATATTTACCAAGCGCTTCCTCAATCATTGCATTGTCACTAATAGCAATACGTTGTTTGTTGACTTTACCATACCCACGTTTGTAAATGAGTTTACGAACGGTTGATAAATTCGGATATCCATAAGCAATATAAGGTTCAACAATTCTCAACATTTCTGCTGTTGCTTTTGTGAGTTTAATGAAAACTCCATTGTTGATTTGTAAAAGGCGGAGAAGTTGAAGAATCTTTCTGGGTTTAGGTGCTATCTTCATAATACCTTTAATACGAACAACAAATACAAGTTTGGGTTGAGCTGCTACATAAAATTCGCCATTTTGTTTAGCAATGCGTGTTAACCGAATTTTTTCGCGTTCTCCATCTCGATATTCTTTTACGTATTTTTCTGCTCTTTGGAAGATTACCTCACGTTTTTGTTTTGATGCCTGTAGTTAGTAAGGTGGATATAAGGAATAAATAAATAAATAAATAAATAAATAAATAAATAAATAAATAAATATAAAACATAAATGCACGTCAGCCCCGAAAGATGGTATAAGTAAACAACATTGCCGAAGCTAGTTACTGGTTGTTGTCATCATGTGCATATTTATTGTATGTATGTATATATGTATGTATGTATGTATACTAAAAAAAATAAAAAAATAAAAAAATAAATAAAAAATAAAAAAAAAAATACCTTTTTCTTTTCAACAGCTGCAGCTTTTTTTTCAGCTCTAATTTTCTCTTGAGCTTTACGCTTTTTAAGAATGTTTTCAGGAATAAGTTGATGACTAAGAGTTAGTGATTTCATGCTTGTATACATAAATTACCTACTTACATACACAAATACATGTATGCATACATACACATACAAATACACATACACATACAAATACACACACACACACGCACGCAATTTTATGTGTATGTGTATGTGTATGCGTATGTGTATGCGTATATATATGAGTATGTATGTAAGTAATTTATGTTTGTATAAATAAATAAATAGTGTATAAAATCCAAGCATAATCGACTGTTCAATAAGATTAGCTCGATGTATTTAATCAGAGGAAGGAAATGCATGTACTACTACATATATACATTTATATACATATACATATAAACAAGTTTATATGTATATGTATAGTACTAAATCCTCCCAATGACAAAACCCGTAAAGGAAACGGAGCACAATGCATAAGGGCGTGCACTATAGACTACAATAGTTTACTTAAACAACTATACAAACAATTATTGAATAATAAATTATTCAATAATTATTCAATAATTATTCAATAGATTATTAAATAAACTATCTTTTGCCCCCCACAAGCTACTTAAAGAAACAACCAATCTCCTGAAGACCAGATTGAGACTCACGTTGCAGCCGACATTTTATTACTATATGATAATTTGATTACTTTACTATTTCTTCTTTCTCAACTTCTCAGTTTTCAATTCAATTTAATCTCAAGGTGTTTAACTTATTTATCTAGAATTTTCGCGTCGCTGTTATGCGTTGCGTCGTTGTCATGCAGAAGTGTCATGTTGTCATGGGAGGATTGTGACTGTTGCACTGGAGAAGCAACAGTTACTAAGCAGATGTGTTTGTATTACAATATAATACTCAATGGGTATTACCCACGGTATTATATAATATGTATTACGTGGTATTATTAATATTCTATATAATATATATTACGTAATAGTATAAAAGATGCAAAGCTAAGAGTAATTAAACAGACTCACATTCTCTAGATCTTTAGATCTAGAGAATGTGTTAATTAAAAGATGCAATACTCGCTTTCTCTAGATCTTTAGATCTAGAGAAAGCGAGTCTAGGGAGAAACTATGCCAACCGTAGCGGTGAACGCGGCAGCTGTCCAGGATGGAAGCCATATCACGATAACCACCAACCAGGTCCAGCTGCCCAACTCTCTCCAGCCGTTGACCAGTTCCAGTAGAAATCCTGTGCTCCCACTAGCACCTGAATCGACCAAACCTATGTCAAAGAAAAAAGTGCCAATTAAATAAATATACGTAAAAGGATTTGACAGTATTAGTATTGGAATAGAGTATTTGATAGACATCTTTGGTCTCACAAATAGCAAACCAAACAAGGCTGCTCCCATTAGATACGCCAGGGAGAAGTTTAAGGTAGATAGTGTAACCAGTTCAAATCCAAGCATTATTAATGCTAATGCATAAAACTGTATCACCACAACCTCACTCAACGGTTTGCTTAGTGTTTTTATCAGAACCGGCATTAGAACAGACCCTAGTGTGATAGTTTTCAGGTAATACCGTTTAAGTGTGTCTGCAGTACAGAAGAAGGTGATTCCTGCGATGGACAAGTCCACTACTCCTGCTAGTAAGGCGATTGCAAACGGTTTCAGTAGTTCTGTCTCGTTAGAGGTTGGTTTCTCACTTTTAACAACTGCACCTACACCTGCACCTGCAGGTGCACCTGTACGACTTTGACGTAGCAGATTCAAACCCATTAAAACAAAGGAAATGCCCATCAACATTGCAGCTGGCAAGTAAGTACCAATACTAACAAAATAAACCGGAGACAGCAGCAGATAAAAGAAAAAAGACTGATGAAAGTGCTCTAAAAGGTTGTTTATCGACCGTATTACCGATTCAACCACTCTGCCATACTCAGTCTCGTCATGTTGACCTGAGATTGATATTTTCCTCACAGTGAGTGTTACTGCATCTATTCTCCAACCACTAAATGCTTCACAACCAGCAACCGGGCCCAATCCAGCCAAGGCTTGGTTTTTGACTCCCGTTAGCAGTGTTTTAAGGCGTGTGGTGTAGGGGTATGAGTGTATATATGAATATATATGCCAATATATGTATTCATATATGTATTTGCATACATTCAAAGAAGCATTCACACTCGCACTGTTGTTGTTGTTGTTGTTGTTGTTGTTTACATTCGAATGCATGTTTGCATTTGCCTTCATTTCTTCTTGTTGCTGCTGCCCCTGGATAACCGTGTCTATGCCCATCAGATTACAAACAACCACAACAGTGTTAATCAGATCCAAATTTGGCAGCTGGCCGTTTAGGCCCTCGTAGAAGATTTCAATTTGGTCAAAATGGTCCACGTCCGAGGCGTAGTCCAGAATCACAGCCCCTTGTATGGATCCACCATAGAGCGGGAGATAACTATGATAAGCGTTTACCCACAGACGCAATGACAGCTTAGGATCCGAAGGAACAACAAATATGATATTTTTAGACCAAATAGACCATCTCGACACAAACCTTGCCAATGCCAAACAGTGTGCAACACCGTTGATGTTCACCTCTCCATCCTTGTTTACCCAGGGGGCTCCAATAACGATACTTTCGGTATCATCCCCTCTTGGAGCATGTAGTAACCCATAGGAAACGAGTCCCGGTCCCATATTTAAATTCGAATTTGCTTCTGGTTTAGCCTTTGTCTCGTAGATGTCAGTTTCGTATCCAATGTCAGACAGCATTTTTGCGATTTTCTGCATCCTGTTGGCCTCTGTCTCGTTAATCAACAGCTTGACTTCCTCCTTGTAGCCGCGCAAAATATTCCATTCGGAAGACCGGAAATAGGTCTGCACCTGGCCGGGCAACAAGGCGTTTTCTGAAATGTACGTGTGTCGATATTGACCTTCGTACGGCAGGATAAACAGCCAGACCAGACCGGTCGCAAAGGCCAAATACGAGAAAATGTTCAAACAATTTATAATTTTTTTCAAAAACCGACCCACACTCGACTTCCCGACCGCGGACACAACGGACATTCTGTTTTCAGCGGAATTTTTGCACTATTTTGGGATATTTTGTGATTTTTTTGACGATTTTGTGAAGATTTGGTTTTTGGGAGGTTGGAGATGAGTAGTTGAAGTATATAAGCGATAAGCGATATCCTATAGCCGAAGGTCATAGGGTATTGTTTACGTAAGAAAGTCACGTGTATACCGGGTAACCACCTCATTTGCAACTTTTGTTTACTATCACAAAACACAACATGATTTTCCATTTTCCTGAATATTTTTTTTATTTTTTTATTTATTTATTTTCCTATATTACTAATCAGCATTTATTTATTTATTTATTTATTTGTTTGTTTGTTTATTTATTAAAGCTTCCAGGAGCTTCCGTATCGTTTTACACCCGGGGGATACCTTTGCCGATTGTCTTTTTCGATTGTGTACTTTCCCGATCCGGCATTTCCTATTTGGTTTGTTTACTTTTGTTTACTTTTCTTTGTTTACTTTTGTTTTCGACACTATCTAAAGAGGCCTTCCCCCCGATTTTTTCTTTTTTTCTTTTTTTCTTTTTTTTCCAATGTTTGATGAATGGGCGTTAAAATCATACGCAGAAAACGAAATTTTCTCACAGAAGGCTACTAATACCAGGAGTAGTAATAGTAATAATAATAATAATAATACTATTATAAATAACACTATTATAAATACGGTCGGCCCAAACGTGCGCACAGCCAGAAACAGCCTGATCCAGGATGTTGCCTTTGAAAACATTGCTGTACCGAAAATATCTTCGCTCGATGAACTGCTGGACAGACACGGCAAGAAGTCTTTAGGGAACATGGGTTCGGCCAGGTCAGTGGTGCACCGACGACGGTCCATCTGCTGTTCGGACGTTGACGCGACTAAGTGGGATGGCAATGATGGTTGCTTTCGTGGAGCTGGTTGCAAGACTGGAGGCGATTTTTTACTGTTCCCCTTTAGTGACAAGGAACGGGAAGGTTTGTATGACAGAGACATTTTCCGGGTAAACAGTTTTCTTCCTGTAGTCACCTGGGCAGAGTCCCTGGAGCTCTCATTGGACGAAGAGGCCGATTTGCAGTATACGGATTTTGCCGAGAAACTGGCGTTGAATCTGAACTTTGTGCAAAATCTAAGACAGAAATCATTAAACGCTATTGAAACTCTTGACTCGCTTAGCTTGAACATTAGTTTCATCAAAACACAGACTGACAAATTCATGTCATCGTGTTCTAATCTCTCTAATGACATAAACCATTTGCACAATTTGGTTAAGGACATTGACGAGAATTTAAAACCCTTCAACTCTCTGGAAAGAATATCGTCTCTGCTTAATAGACCCGGTGCTGATTTAGTTAAAGAGGATTCTTTCGTTTCCATGCTTAAAGAGTTGGATTATGGAATCGATTTCACGAAAGCGAATAGTAATTTTAAAAATGTCGACATTTACGCTGTCAGATTAAGACAGTGCATGACAAGAGGATTGTCGTTAATAAAAGTTTTTGTTACAAAACTGTTAAGAGAAATCGCTAATGATGTACAATCTAGGATTACTGCAGAAAAGTTTCCTAATAATGATGCAACTAGAACATCGCTTTTTTACTCCCCCTTCCAAATCGATGCTCCCTTGATTAAGAAATTATCGCTCGAAATTAAAACTCGTGCTGAGCATCATCCAGAATACGAAAGTCTTTTAGATGAAATATTCAAAACTTACTTTGGTATCCGTTCCAAATTCCTCATACCAATCATCCGTGCAGAAGCTACAAATATCTTATCTCAACATTCAAATAATATCCAATCCCTAGTACGTGTATCTCTAATTTACATTAGAAGTGTATGTGAAGATGAATATAAACTGTTTAACGAAAATTTCTCACAGAATGATGAACCTTTGTATGGGTTTTTAATACAATTATATGATCAAATTAACGACACGCTGCGCAACAAGATTATACACGAATCTCGTATAGATACACTATGTGAATTATGTTCTCTATTACAAACACAAGCAGCCAGTAATAATAACGGTAATAATAACAGTAACAGTGCTGGTTTCATTGAGGATGAAGTGAATGGGTTTCATGATTATTATTCGACTCATGGGTTGGGTATTACTAACCAATCAGCTTCAGGTTTTAAATTCAACAACTTAACCTTAGCCACCCTGCAGGATCTTCGTTCTCGTTTGATTTTCAAAGTTCAATCATATGTAGATAAAGAAATTGCTGGTTATATTCCCAAGGAATCAGATGTTCGTAGAATCGGATTTAGAAAATCAGAACGTTCAGCAGCACCAACATCCTCTATAGAGAATCAATCAGAAAAGGGCTTAATAAACGAAGAAAAATCACTCATTCAAACTTCTAATTTTGAAAATATGGAGCAACTTAATATCGAAACTGGTGAATTATTCGAAGGTGCTTATTTACCCCTACAACGATCTATTTCGTTACTTATACGAATATATAGATTACTTGACACTGTGGTTTTTGATGATTTAGCTCATCATATTGTTCATGTATGCATTCTATCACTTGAAAAAGCGTTTCAATTAACCCAATTGGACAGAAAAGAGGAAAGACTTTTGTTTTTAATAAAAAACTTTTTAATACTCAAGGATCAAATTGTTACGTTTGATATAGAATATGCACATCCTGAATATTCTTTAGATTTCTCCGGTTTAGCTACTGTTTTTAGAGAAATACGCGAACATTCTTCTGAGTTATTGTCATATGATAGTTTAATAAAATTAGCAAAAGTTGGTATGCCTAAAGTTGTAGAAAATATGCCAGATGCTCAACATGAACTTGATGAAAAATTAAGAACAGCTGTTAATGATTTTACAATGACTTGTTCTAATTCCATCTCTGATTGTATTTTAATTGATAAATTAAAACAAGAAAAGGAGGAATTAACTACAAAAATAGTTGGAGAAAAGTTTTCAATGTTCAGGAAATCAATTGAATCTGAGTTTCCATGGTTAAAGCATCAAGTTGAAGATTATATTTCAGATTTACGTACAGGAGATATTTTAATTAATGCTATTCAAGATTTAGTTTCACAAAATTATGAGGATTTTTATAACTACGTTTTGGATCATTCAAAGGTAAAGATTGACATTTTATGGGAGGTTGATGCTTTTATTTCATGGATGGGAATGGAGATTGGAAAATTACATAAGGAAGAGAACAGTGGTGAAATTAGTCCGATATCCAGAGATTTTCCTGGTGAGTTATCTCCTGCACTGAGTGTTTAGTTGCTTGTTGGTTGTTTGTTTGTTTGTTATTGTTGTATGTATGATATTTATTTGTTAATATTAAAAATAAACTACTTTTGATTATAAATAGAATTATTAAATGTATTAATTAAAATAAGCTTTTTTTGTTTACATTTCGTTGTTTTGAATATTTATATCTTTATTTTCATTTTCAATTGTGATTTCATCATTTTCTTCTACAGCGTGCTGCATATGGTTCTCAATTTCTTCAGTTTTAGGATTGTCATTTTCCAGGTTTTGATTTGAATTCTCGTTTTGGTTTTGGTTTTGGTTTTCGTGTTGGTTTTCATTTTGATCTTCATTTTGATCTTCATTTTGATCCTCATTTTGATCCTTATTTTGATCCTTATTTTGATCCTCATTTTGATCCTCATTTTGATCCTCGTCTGCGTTAATTGGCTTCTCATTTGGATTCCCCAAAATAGTCTGATCGGTTTCAGATGGTTCACCATCTGAAAACGATTCAGAATCATCTATTTGGAAGTCACTTAAATCCATTCTAACATCTAAAGAAAGTTTATTCATCAACCTACGACGGGATGCTTTGTTCATTATCTCATCAGGAGTCCGTGTATTACCAAGTAGTATATAAACGGAACCCTTTTGGATAATTATTAAAACGTTACCTGCAGTATTACCATGGACATCAGCAAGTGTTAATTTAAACTCCAAAGAGGATTCAGAGGTTATCTTTGAACCATCAGGAGCAACAAAAGTGCCCATATGGATTTTCTGTGTAATATCAGCAGCAAGTCTTGAAGTTGCACCAAATATTTGTTCTCTATGGTTTATACTTTTCATTAAAATTTCCTTATCTTCGTTTGTTGGGATTCTTATTTTTTGTTCTTTAAACAAATTTTTTAATTTTTCCTCGGTATCATCATGTTCATGTTCATGTTCATGTTCATGTTCAGAAATGATTCGTTTGCATGAAATTTCATAAGAAGGTAATGTTTTGGGTAAAAATGCAGGATCTTTGCAGAGCCTTGGAGTCCTCATGTTCAGTATGTATTCACAAGTTGAAACTTCGTTAAACCAGGATATTCTTTCAGGAGAGGTTTCATCACAATAAATGTGTATTTCAACATTCCGCGGCTGGTTGGTTAAGTCACAGATGGTACCATGTTTCATTTTGATCACAAGATGTTTTGTGTCATCGAAGGACTGAACCGAGATATTTTCATTATCATAATCATAGTCTTGATCTTGATCTTGGTTTTCATCTCGATTTTCATCAGAATCATTCGAACCAACCGAACCAACCGGATCATCATGATTCACATCATGATGGTTCTGTTGCTTTTGTTGCTTCTTATAATTCTGCTCACCTAGAACGTAAAACGCATTTGAGTTTTTCACATCCTCGGGGATCTGCTCGTAAGTCATAAAGCGACCCTCTGAATGAAACTGTAAAACCTTGTTATTGTGACAATAAGCGTACTTCCACCAGCCCTTTTCATAGTACATACAGAATCCGTTTAAAGGTTCCAATAATTTTAATCCTGATTTTTTCAATCTTGATATTTCCTCCTGTTCTTGTTTTTTCATGTTCATCTTCTCCTCTTCGTTTAGGTTTTTCTTCGGTTCAATAAACGGAATCGAGCACAGAAAGCTTTCGCCGTTGATCTTAACCTGTTCAGAACTATCATTTACAGACTTAGCGCCAGCTACGTCTGTTCCATCAACAACGTCATTTATTTGGAAATTAATCCTCCACTAAGGGTTAGTAACAAATTAGACAATTGGTTCTATAAATAGGACCATAGATAGTCCTATTTACAGCTTTTCTACAATAATACTACCACCAAACGACAGAAAATCACTCACCTTTGGCGAACTGAGTAGGTCATCTTGCAAACTAAACAAGGCGTACGAGTTTCTGAAAAAAGCGAGAAAAAAAATGTATAAAAGGTATAATTTGCACATTTTCGTTTATTTTACAAGTAGGATTTAGCTGGGTTTATAATTGGCATAGTTGTCATGGAGATAATATTTACCGGTTGCCAGAGGCAACCGGTAAATATTATCTCGTTTACAGGATATCGGTAAACGGTAAACACAAATCGCTCACAGGCTATTGGCCGTCTATTAAGCAAATAAGATTATATTAAAAGATAAAAACAATAAAAACAATAAAAATAGTTAAAGAAAACAATAAAAACAGTACAATATTGAATATGTAGGCTACCGAATATTACCTAGAGCCTCTTTAAAGTTAGTCCAATTTTCAGCTTGCAGACCGTCCTTTCCCCCAATGTTTGGACCGACATCAAAGACACTGACGTAGCCATCAAGGCCACCGGTTGCAATTTTTCTTCCATCCTGCTTTTCCCAAGCCAAACACTTGAGAGATCTGTGGTTGGTGATCTTTTTGGTTGGAGAGATAGGCGATTTCGTGCTAGGACTTTCTAAGGGAATGCTATTGTTGCTGGCAACCTCCCTAGATGGATATGTAGTTAAATATGGCGATTCAGTGTCATAGGATAGATCCCAAATTTCAAGCTGTCCATTGCCGTCTACTAGACCGAACGCGCCTGGTTTTATTGGCGACCATTTGACGTCGTATATTGGACAGTTGTGTGGGAAATCAATCAGAGGTTCTATTGCAAGATAAGAAGGTTTGCCCCCTGGTGATAAACTTGAAGTTGGTGATCTGTAGTCCATAGAGTATCCCTTTGTGTTTTGTAAATTGTTAGTCATAGTTGTAGTAGATGTAGATGGCTGTTGAACTGAAGAAAGCTGTTTCAATCTCCACAGTTTAACTGTCCAGTCAAAACTAGAGGAAATAAACAAATCACTAAAATCCAGTAGACCGTGAGAAGGATGGAAATCCAAAGAGGTGATTGGAGCATTATGGGATTTGTAAACAATTCTTGAATCAACACCAGATTTTGCCTCTACACTGTCATAGACATGGTTCCAGAATATGTTGCCAGATTGTGACCCAATAATAAAATTAGAAGGATCGTTCTTTGGGAAATCCATGGTTAGTGGACCTATATCCTCTGGTTTTACACCCGGCGGTGAATTAAGTTGCAAAACCTTTTGCGGCTTTGCCAACATGTCAATTTCCCACGTACAGAAAGTACCGTCAGTACTCAGGGAAGCAATGTGACTAACATTCTGCGAGCCGATAATATTCAATGAATAGATTGGATGTGTGTGACCATTAGTTGAGATTGGGGTCTGCAGTATAGGATCTGCAGAGGCTCTAATGTCCCAGATGACAATATTCCCAGAATACGAACCGCCGATTACCAGGTTTGAATCAAAGGGTGAGAACTTGGCAATTAAAATGTCACTTATGAAATTAAAAGTGTACTCTGGATACTTTTGCGAATGCAAATTCCAAATTCTAACCAATCCCTTCAACTCATTTGCCGAAAATGACTCGGAATACGACGAAAGTACCAACTCTGGGAACGGGTACGACCAGTCTAAACTTGTAATGGCTCTCCCTCTATCTTTGTTGATATGGAAGTCTGCAATTTGGTTGATTTCGTTACTGGTTTCGTTTTTCTCAATTGAAACGCTACCGTAATCAATTAGTATATCGTAATCCTGAGCAAAGGCTCTTTCCATTATTTTTGTGCTTTGGTTCAAAAACGAGTTTAATTCGTTTGATTCCAACACAGCAGTCGACGGTTTGTGCCGCAAAAAGGAGACTTTTGGTTCCTTTTTGGATGGTATATTGTCATCATGATTTTGCAAGTCCTTGGGGGGGGGAGTCTTCTTTTGGCCGTTGGACTGGGTGCTATTTGGCAGGAAATCACAGTTTTCAACAGAAAGCTGTTCCGCACTGTCCTCGGAGGCGTCCCAGTCGTCGTTGGTTTGTATTGCCTTGCTGTATAGGATCGGTTGCAGTTTTTTTGGGGGTCTATCAAAAACCGTGGTGGTAAGTAGGTCTAGGCCGACCCCGGGGGTACCCCGGGTTTGGGGTCCTGCCCTGGTATTAGAGTCTTTGTAGGAACTTTGATTCTCGGGGAAATCCCCAGAGCCCGGATTTAGCCCCGGGGATTGACCTGGCGTGTTATTTCTTTCCCGCAGCAAGTTTGCCAACAAATGGTCGATTTCCTGTTTTCGCGAGGTTTTCCCTAGGTCGGTCTGGAAGTTAGAGGGAAATTGCATAAAAAAATTAGAAAAAATCACTCACCGCCCGTTCTGCCGCACCAACATTCTCCGATAGCCGCAGCTCCTTTTCCCGACGCAATTCTGCGAGTCTTTTTTTTTTGGCTTCGATTTCAGCTTTTCGTTCCATTTTTTGTTTTGAGGTGAGGTTGTGGGAATTTGAGAAATGGTAAGTGTGACTAAGGAGTGTATAATTGTTAGTCATATTTAGAGATATATTAGTCATGTGTCGCTTTAGATTGATTTTTATATTTGAAATTGTCAAAAGGGAAAGTTATGAAGCTTCTTAGTTGTTATGGAAACAATTACCATCCAAATGGGTTTGACTGTCATGGCAGCTGTTCTGAATGGTTGTCATGGTAGTCGTAGCTACAAGAGTTGATGCCATAGAAACTAGTCTGATAGTTGTTATAGTGATGAAGCTGTGTTTTATTTTTATAATTTTATTGTTTTGTTTTATTGTACTGTTAATATTAATAAAACTACAATAAAATGCAGTTTTATTATTATTATATTAGTTCAATCCCTACATGTAAGCAATAAAAATTGAGTAAAATAAACACACTTCGAATGACAGTATTAAACTCTGCTGGTTTAAGCAGAAGAGTGGAGAAGACTGTTTCTGACGGTGGAGGCAGTCTTTTGGACCAGAATGGGGGGTTTCTACAGATCAAAAGCAGAGAAGAGCAGACTGATTTGGTTGAGGGTGAGTCACTAAAAGTGAAAGATTAAGTAGTTTTCAACTGCTTAATCTTAATCTTGTTTCTGCACTATTTGTTGTTTGTTGCCATGCCAGCAGTGGCCTTTGGGTTAAACTATAATATACTATTGTATATTATAGTATATATTATAGTAGTATAATATGGTGGGATAGTAGTAGTAGTAGTATATGCTAGTTAAATTAATATGGCAATATGCAATATCAATGTTTATTTTATTTTATCTTCTTTCTTTACCTCATTGTTTTTGAGTTTCGTTGCTATGCTGCACGTTTACACATTATCGAGGAATTATACTATACATTATACATTGTATAATAGTATTATATTATAGTACTAATGTGATTACTAATAATATAATATAATATATTATTATAATATTATTATTATATTATACAATACTATAATATTATACTATACTATACTATTATACTAGTATATTATTGTTTAGTATATTAATGCTTAGTAATTACTTCTTAGTATGGTATACTTCGTATACCATACTAAGCAATAATGGATAATATAGGGTTACTAACTCTCAGTCGACATATGGACTACTAAAATAAAAGCACGTTTTTCAAATTTGCTAATAAAGTGAGTGAGTGAGTATGCATAAACAAACGCGTAGATTGATCTACATTTTGTAATGCATATATATATATATATATATCTATCTATAACCCGTACATTAACGCGTACATTAACGCGTTTGTATAATATATATTTCTCGCTTTTATCCCTTGCTACCCCTTTATTACCTTTGTTTATTTGTTTATTTATTTCCTTTTTTGATTATTTGTTTGATTATTTGTTTGTTTATTTCCCTTATTTCCATTATTTTTGTTTACTTTTGTTTACTTGTTTTTTCCTTTGTTTACTTTCGCCACATTATATAAAGAGCCTTTTCCGCATTTTTTTTTCCCTTTTATTTTTTATCACGCGATGGTTTTATAACGATGTATTTTTATTTTACTTCAGTTTGCTTAATATACAAATAATAATATGAAATATTATTATTATTGTTATTAATATACAATCATATTATTATTAATACTATTAATATTGTTCTAACAACAGATTCCTCAAAAACAACCTGCCACAGGACCCGGTCAAGCTGAGTCACCTTCGTCGGCTGGTTAAAACAAACACCGACGAGAAAGACTCGGAGAAGATTGTTTTGGATTTTGCAATTTGTTCTACAAAATGTATTGAAACCCACGACTCATTGGCGAAACTGATGTCTGGTTTCCAATTGCCTCCGCCTCTGCAGTATTCGAAGCTCGAGTTTTTACGGAAAAAAGCCCCTTTGTATCCCCCGCAAACAAAGCAAATCTGTATCAAATGGAACTCCTTTGTATGGCCTTCTTTATGGAGGGGTAATCCCCTCCTGATCCCAGTTGTTCTTTCCAAAGATGAAATCTCAAAAATGAAGTTTTTCCTCCAAAAGGTTGTTCACATGTCGGTCGCTGCAGCAACACCTATTACAGAGAATTCAATTTCCTTTATACGAAGTTCAAACACTAATGATACAAACATGATTTTTTCTTCCAGTCCTAATGAAGTGATGAATAAAAGAGGAAAAAACGTTGGTTGTCGAGGATACGAGAGCAAACAGGGTATCAAAGAAGAAGTTAACGGTAATATAGATATTCCCATAGCAACAATTGTTGTGGACCCCACTACAAATGAAATACTAGCTTCTAGCATAGACGAAAGAAACTCGAGTGGAAATCCATTAGAACACTCAATTATGAAATGTTTAAAGAAAATAGCTGATCGAGAACTAAACCACAGGAACGAACTCACGTCCCAAGGAATTAAAATAAACAAATCCCAACAGGGCTATCTCTGTTTAAACTTACATATATACACTACACACGAACCTTGCACCATGTGTTGCATGTCTATGGTTCATTCTAGGATTGGCAGACTGATTTACGCTACAAAAATGTCTCGTACTGGTGGGATTGACCCAAATTCTGGTAATGGCTACACTATTCACTCTAATAAAAATTTAAATTGGAGTTTCCAAGCCTGGAAATGGAACGCCGATCCAGCTGAATTTCAAACCATCCCAATCAATCCCAACATTAATGCCTAGGTGTATATATATTAATTATATAAGTGATTTTTTGTAATTTATAATCCACAGTTTATATTTTACAATGCATATCTACAATTTATTAACTGTACTACTTGCAATACATGCTACTACTTTCCAAAAGCAAGTACAAACCCCAACCAATTTCTCTCCAGAACCTCCCTTACTGTCAAACTAGTGTTGCCATAAGTTATTGGAGAAAAAAATATAAAGCAAGAGATTAATAATGGTAAAATAATTAATAAAATCATCCAACTAATCTTATTACCACTTAATAAATTGTTTATATTCTGTTTTGAGTACACCTTTTTGGCTTTATTTAATTTCTCCTTGGCTTCCACTTGTTTCTTCATGATCCCACTATAAAAGTCAAGCATTGCTCCAGAAAATAAAGCTAAACACAACTGAGCTGGAAGGTAGTGGTGCAAGAATAACTGTCGATTCATTACATAAAAGGGAAAATAGTGTAAAGACCAGGTTAACACAAAAAACCCAGCTGTTGTGTTGAGTCTTGTTTTTAATTTTGGTGAAAGAACTTCATATCTTCTTTTTGCGCACAGTTGGTCAATTATAAAGATTGAAATATAAGAAAGTAATAAAACAACTTCAAGAACCCAACCAAAAGGATTTCCATGAAAATAAATTTGTTTTCTACCATTCTTTTCGGTCCAGAAACTAATACCGGTCCATGTTACCGGCCACATTATCGGATGTGAAGCATATGGATGTTCTGAGGTTAATTTTGAATTTGCTCTAAACATTTCAAGCTGAAGTTCACTCCATTTAGATATAAATGGCATTTCACTTATTTTTTTCTCTTTTGGTTTACGTGATTCAACATTAACATCGAATACTTGATCTATAAACCAAACGTTTGTATCATCAGCGGCATTTTTGTTCCCACTAATTTCCTGCTGATTATGTCCCCATTCAGGAAGTAATTTATCATTTGCTGTCCAAAGTGCTACATTTGACGGAGCATGGGTAATTCTCATGTATCCTGCTTTCGCTTTAATAGGTCCTCGATCTTCAGCATTATCCTGTGTTGGTCTCAGTTGAAATAGTGTGTCATTATAGTGTTCTCCCACATCTTCTGGTTTTATTGTTGTAAATTCTTGGTTTGTTTTATAAAATGGAGAAGCAACATCATGTGATCGTAAAAATGAATCAGTACCAACATGATAAAATCTTACTTTATCATTATAACGAATTGGAATTGGGTTTTTATCTTGAATTTCTTTATCATTTTGAGGGTGCACAATCCAAATATTATTTGTATCATTAAACGTCACACCAGTTACCTGTTGACCTGCAGATGATATTCTGCCATCTTCATAAACTTGAGGGTAGTTAGCAGGATGAGAATGCAAGAAAGCCTTTGTATCTTTATGTTTTAATGAGATCTTTTCATAATAATAAACATCATATGCTGAAGCTGTTAAAGGATTTTCAGCTAATGTTGCTTGAAATCTTGGTGACATAAATGGATCACCTGGTCCTGATTTATTTAGAACCCAAAAATGAACTTGAAACCAAAACAAATAAAGCAGAAACGGTAATACCAACAAGGCACATAATCTAACAAACACATGTTTTGAAAATTGTTTTATGGTTAAACCAGAGTCAATGTCTAAAATGTTCCACAAATCAATTAAAACAATTATGCCAATTGTTAAAAAGGTGAAAACACCTACATATTTAATTGAAATAACACTAGATAATGAAATGCCTGTCAAAAATAACCATTTATACCATTTAACTGAAAAAGATTCTCTTCTTACTTTATAAAATTTAATATAACAATAAATGGAAGATGCTATAAAAAATATTAAGGATGAGTCTAGCATTATCAACCTTGTTATTGTCACATGTGCATTATCAAATAGTACAAGGGATGTTGATAAAATACAAGCTGGCAAACTAAACTTAAACTCCTTCATCATTAGAAAGACTATTATAACTGTAAATGTCGATAATAATCCTGGCATTGATCTATAAAAAATATATGGCACATTGTATTGATTGTAACAATCACCTATATTTTTAAACAGAAAGGAACCATCATAGCCAATCAGCCAGCCTACAAACGCAAATAATAATTTTCCTAACGGTGGATGAACATCAAAGAAGTATTTTCTTTGTAGATAATAAGATGAAAATTTACCAAAATGAACTTCATCGAACACAACTTCGTTCGGTTTATGAATATTCCAAAATCTTGTTATTACAGCCAACAGCACAATTAAAAAAAAGACACTATTATACTCCATTGTATTATGTATTATTTTGTGTCGCGTATATGCATTCAATTAATATTATTGAAATAAGGAATTGTTTATTAATTATAATCGAAATATGTTTTTGTGCAAGTATTATTAAAGAATCTTAATTGTGTCCTGATCAAATATTAATTAATTTATTAAATATTAATTAACTATCGAAGCTTGCCAACAAGGTCTTATTTTCATTTTGTATTTTATATTTTATTTACATTTCCACACCCTTTTACTATTAATTGATTATATTTTAATCTGGAAATTCCACTTTAAGCCAACACTATGTGGGTCTTTACTATGTTTAAAATTCATATTTTAGGATTTTAAACTATTATACTAAAAATATAAAAATTGTAGTACTTTTGCTTCCTATTTGAATCTTATTTCTTATAGTTTGAAAGTAAATAGAACCAGCAAGATACTAAGTTACTATGGTAACCATGTACATTATATAAACCGTTGTTATGGCAATATTTGTTATTATTGTCATAGATACTATAATGGTTTGCACGTGACATTCTCTATTGCTTGACTAGCTTCTAACCATATACTGCTTCTATGTAACTTCATATTTTTACTTTTTCCTATATAGGGAATAAAGCTTCTTCTAAAAACTTGAAGAAAAATTAAACTCGTGTAAATAATAATTTATATCAACTCATTTATATACAGAATAAAAAATCCCAAATAGTTTCTTACAGGAAAACAATAAAAGTCACAAAACATACATACCATACTAAATAAATATACCATAGATAAAGTAAGTATCCGTAACTGTTTATAACAAAATATCTATTCACAATAAATAAATAACAAACTACCAACTGGCCAATCCAAATGATCTTAATTTTTATCAATAAAACAATAATTTATTTTAAAACATCAATACCAACACTATTAAATAAGGAAGGTTGAAATGATGAATATAATAATAATGAACATAATAGTTACTTAACAGTTACTGTTAATGTTAATAATCATGCTGTACAGTACTGCAGTATTGCTACTGCATGTGACTAATGCTCACTTTGCAAACTGTAATTGATATCCAAGCCACTTCCTAGCTTTAACTTGAGGAATAGTTAGGGAAGGAGAGCCATAAGTTAAAGGTGAAAAATAATAAAAACAAGAGATAAGCAAAACAAGTCCAATTGTTAAAGAGATCCATGCAATTTTATAACTATAGTTTAAAGCCTTTTGGGCATTTGATTTTTCTTTTTTATTTGCTTGCTTTAATAAAATCTTTGATTCTGAAATGCCAGATAGTAAATCTAACATTGATCCAGTAAATAAAGCTAAACATAAATGAGCAGGCAAGTAATGGTGTAAAAATAATTGACGCCCCATAATGAAAAATGGCAAATAATGTGTCGCCCATGAAAGAACAAAAAATCCAGTAGAAGCATTTAAACGATGTCTTAATTTTGCAGGGAAAAGATTAACTTTTCTTCTTAAACATAATTGATCAGTAATAAATATTCCACAATAAAGAACTAATAAAAAGAATTCTAACCACCAACCAAAAGGATTACCAAGAAAATAAATTTGTTTCCTTTCATTTGAGTTTGCCCAAAAACTAATTCCTTTCCAAGTCAAAGGCCAAATAACTGGATGAGATGAATAAGGATGTGAAGATGTTAATTTAGAATTTTGTACAAACATGGTTTGTTGGAGTTCTAACCATTTTTGTAAAAAGGGTAATTTAGAAATTTTTTTCGGTGGTTTATTTAAACGTACAGGATCATCCAAATCTACAATATCATCTATAAACCATGTATTTGTACGGTCAACTATAACCCTATTTCCATTTACTTCTTGTTGGTTAAAAGCCCATTTTGGAAGTAGTTTATCATTGTGAGTCCACATTGCAATATTTGCTGGCACATGAACAACTCTCATATATCCAGCTTTAGATTGTACAATTGAACCATCAGCGGCATGGACAGGTCTAAGTTGGAATAGGGTAAATTCCTTCTTCTCGTTTGCAACTTCAGAAGTAACAGCAGTGAATTCTTGATTTGTAGGATAATAAGGTGAAGCAACATCATGTGAAAGTAAAAAGCTATTTGTACCGACATGATAAAACCTAACAATATCATTAAAACGAATTGGTTTTTTATCTTGAACTTCTTCATCATTTTGAGGAAGGATAATCCAAACATTATTTGGGTCCTTAAAAGTTACACCGGTAATTTGTTGACCAGCTGAAGAAATTCTACCATCATCATACCTTAAAGGATATTTCTCTAAATGAGAATGCAAAAAGGCGTCAGTATCCTTATGTTTAAAAGTAATTTTATCATAATAGTGAACATCATAAGCAGAAGCTGTTAAAGGATTTTCAGCTAAAGTTGCTTGAAATTCTGGGGACATAAAGGCATCACCTGGACCAGATTTATTTAATATAGTGAAATGAACCTGGAACCAAAAGAGATAAATTAAAAATGGTAAAACCAATAAAGCGTTTAATCTGACAATTACATGTCTAGCAAATTGTCTAATAGTTAAGCCATGATTTATGTCTAAAATATTCCATAAATCAATTGCAACAGCAGAACCAATAGTGATAAAAGTGAAAACACCAACATATTTAGTTGAGATAACACAGGATAACGAAACACCAGTTAATAGTAACCACTTGTACCAATCAAAGGTAAAAGACTGTCTTCTTGTTTTATAAAACTTAACATAACAATAGAGTGAAGAAGCAATGGAAAAGATTAACGTTGAATCTAACATTATTAATCTCGTAATTGTAATATGAGCATTATCAAATAATACAATCGATGCAGCGGCAATACAGGCTGGTAAACTAAAACCTGATTCCATCATTGTAAGAAAAACAAGCGGTATTGTTAAGGTGGACAGTAAAGCTGGTAAGGAACGATATGCGACATAAGGAATATGGTATTTTGAATACGAATCACCAATATTGTCAAATAAAAAGGAACCATCATAGCCTACTAACCATCCTACAAAAGCGTATAATATTTTGGCAAAAGGAGGGTGAACATCGAAAAAATACAATCTTTGCAGATAGTAGGAGGCAAATTTGCCAAAGTGTACTTCATCAAAAACCACCTGGTCAGGGTGTGTTATGCCCCAGAAGCGGGAGACAAAGGCGACCAGAGTGAGGAATGCGCAGACCGACGTGTAGTTTGCCATCTGGGTGTTAGCAGACGGGTGATAAATGAATAAATGTATATTTCATATACATTTATGAATACTTATTATTATAACACATATAAGAATGAGTGCAATACAGCGTATAACACTGTACACACACCACCGGCGACGCTGGTAACAGAATTGTTGATGGGAATTTGTTTCAATCTGGCATTTTGCGCCACGTGGGTGTGGAACAATGTGATAAATACAAATGGTGAAACATTTGTATTATAAACATTGATGTACAGTGCTAAACCCACAACGACATACTGTGTATGAAATACACTGTGTCGTTTGTGATAAACGTACACAAAACGCTGTTGCAAACCATTCACACAAGTTATTTAGTATGGAATATTGTTAAATTATTTTGCAATGATTGTAAACAACATTGTGACATCCAGTGTATAGCAAGCAATCTATATATTATAAAATATTTTAAATAGTATAAAATAGTATAAAATAGTATAAAATAGTCTAGAATAATATTTCTTACGAAATATTTTTACATAGTATAAAAATATTATTTAAGAAAGAGAAAAAAAAACAAAAAAGTGCAGCTCACCTCTATTTATATACCCCTCAGGAAGCGGAGTTGCCGGACAGCAGAAAAGTAAACAAACCGATCAGGGGGAAAACAGCCTGTTTCAGAAACAAGTAGCCTAATCGGGCAGTCACGTATACGCGCCTTTTTTAATTAGTCGATAGTAAAATACGCGTTTTGAAAAGCGATGTTCTTTTGACCAATTAAGGGGTGTTGCTAGCTTGTTTTCTAAAATTGTATGCCAATTAATTAATTAATTAATTAAATTAAAAAATAAATGCAAACTAATTGAATTAATTTAAATTTAAAAAAATATATGCTAAAAAAAACTAATTAGTTTAAAATTATATGCTAAAAAACTAATTTCTATAAATATACTACTATACTATTATTATTATTATTATTGCTAGTATTAACTATATGCCCCCCACAATCAATGCTTGATGTCTAAACCACCAACCAATAGGAAACAAAGATTATGGATTATAGAATATGTAATTCCAGCCAATTGTTTGTTTATTGTCTACTTTTATTATTTTTATTATTTTTATTTTTGTTTATTTATTTTATTTATTTATACTTTTTTTATTTTTTTATTTTATTCTTTTCAAAATTGCCATTCGAATGACAATTTTTATACGACATGTTTCTATAGCAACTGCGTAATTGTCTCATATCCTGTCAGACAGCATCACAATATAATATAACACGATAAATAATTAATAAATAAATAAATATTCCAAATAATATATAATAACACAATGTAACACAATATAACACAATATACAACACAATATAACACAATATACAACACAATATAACACAATATACAACACAATATAACACAATATACAACACAATATAAGAAATAAAAATATATTATTTGACAGTTTATAACCATTCTTCTAATCACGACAGTTACCCTGTTTTATAGCGCTTACGTTATATAATATACAATAAATTTATTTCTAACGTATTACGACTATTAAATAATGTAATACTTCGTATTACATTATATTACTACATATAAATGTGTATTACTGCGTAATACCAAGAATACTTCGTATTACTTAATATTACTGCGTATTACTTACTAAACCGCAACAGGCCTGTAAAACTGCAAATTGAACCCTAACCATCTTCTCGCCTTCAACTGAGAGATGCTCAACCCCGGGGTTCCATAAGTGAAAGGAGCGAAAAAGAGGAAGGTTGAAATTAACGCCAATAAAATAACTACGAGAGCAATCCAAGTGTAGAGATAGCTTTTCTCCAACTTTTCCTTCCTTTCCTTTTCCAGTTTTAGTATTTCCCCTTTTGGAATTTCCCCTTTTGGACTTTTCAACTTGTTCAATTCCACTTTTGAATTCGTAAATCCTGTAAAAAAATCCAACATTGTACCTGTATTCATGGCCAAACACACATGAGCAGATAGATAATGATGTAAAAACAATATTCTACCCATAAGGAAAAAGGGGAAATAGTTAGCTGCCCATGCTAAAATAAAAAACCCAGAAGAAACAAATAATTTAGTTTGTAAATCCCTTGATAAGAACCCTTTGTTCCTTTGTTCCATTAGGAAATTTGTAATAATTGTTCCCATGAAAAAAACTAAAACAAAAAATTCAAAACACCATCCAAACGGATTCCCATGAAAATAAATTTGTTCGTATTTATCATCTTGTGTCCAGAATGAAATCCCACTCCATGTAATTGGCCATAATAATGGTGATGATGACGATGGATGTTCTTCAGTTAATTTAGAATTCTCACGGAAAATTACATATTGTAATTCTTTATATTTTTGTAAAAAAGATAGTTTCCATTTTGCATATTTTGATTTATCCACTTTTGCATTTCTTCTGCCATCATCTAAATTAATAATCTCGTCAAAAAGCCATGTACAAGCACGATCTGCTACATTTCTAGACGTTATAACCTCTTGTTCATGGAAACCCCAATCAGGCAAAAATTTCTTACCACTCGTATATAATACTACTCCAGAGGCTTCGTGGACCAATCTCATGTGTCCCTTTTTAGAGAAAACAAACTCACCTGAGTTTTCATGTACAGGTTTTATTACAAAAATTGTATCATTAAATCTTGTATATGCATCTATTGCATTTATAGCAGTAACCTCTTGAGAGGCTGGGTCTGAATAAGAAGCAACATTGTGAGATAATAAAAATGAGTTTGTAACAGAATGTAATAATCTTATTCTGTCACCATATTTAACTTGAGTTGAACGTGAATACTCTTGTTGTTCATTGTTGTCTATATCTACCAATGGTGGCATAATAATCCATTTGCTGTTATCATCATTAGTAGGTCCACAAGTGATCAATTGACCCTGTGAGGATACACGTCCATTATCATATTGCAAAGGAATATTTGAATCAAATGAACGCAAGAATGAATTTGAAAGTAGATTTTCAATTGTAACTGTGTCAAAATAATTCACTGTAAAAGATGATGCTTCAATAGGATTTTCTAAAAGTGTTGATTGAAATTCCGGAGACATAAATGCATCATAAGCACCAGAATGTGTTAAAATCATAAACTGAACTTTAAACCAGAATAAATATACAAGAAATGGGAAAACTATTAGACAAGCAACTCTTGCAGCCACATGTTTACCAAAAGTTTCTAAAGTATTACCGCTTTTAATGTTTAATAATTTAATTAAATCAAAAACTATTGCAATACCAATGCTGATAAATGTAAATGCACCAATATATTTGGTTGAAATAACACAGGATAAAGAAAACCCAGTAAGTAACAACCATTTCCACCAATTATAAGAAAATGGGGTATTTTTTTGTTTGTGAAATCTAACATAAGTGTAGAAAGAGCAAGAAACTGAAAACAATAAAATAGAATCCAACATGATTAATCTTGAAATGCAAACAATTGCATTATCAAATAAAACCAAACAAGCTGAAAGAATTGAAGCTGGTATACTAAAACCAGCTTCCTTTACAGTCAAATAAGTTAACGGAACCGAAAGAGATGCGAGACCAGCTGGTAATGATCGAAATGCTATATAAGGAACTTTTGCACTAATGTATGAGTCTTTAATATCCTCAAATAAGAAGGCTCCATCATAACCAATTAACCAACCTACAAATGCAAATAATAATCTTGCAAATGGAGGATGAACATCTGTGAAAAATGTTCTTCTTAAATAGAATGAAGTGAACTTTCCAAAATGAACTTCATCAAAGACAACTTCATTGGGGAAATCAATTCTCCAAAAGTGAACAATAAATGAAATAATTGTAAGTACAATTACAATCACATTAGAATTATCTTCTTCAAATCTATAATCAAATAGAGTTCTAATATTGAAAGATGAAATTTTCTCCAAAAAATCAGTTATACCATTATTATCTTGAGAAGTCTTACTAAAAGTAACATGTTTAGTGACAACCTCTCCATCACCAGATGAGGATTTTTCCGAATTTATAGAACTCGTAGATTTCTTTCTACTGAGGTTTTTTTTCCCCATGATGTATCTAATAAGTATATTACTATACTATTGTATAAATTTAGCTCAGTTTCTAAGAAATGTATGGAAAAATCCACTTATATAGTAAAGATACTAAATACCAATAGCATGTTTTTATTTACTTTTTTATCTTTTTTTCAAGTTACAGTACATTGTAAGAATGTGAACCGTGTTCTTTAAAGGTCTAAGTTTTTAAGAAATGCTGTCTAATTAATAATCGCTTATGTGATCATTCGTTATTTGTTATGTAATATTCAATAATATTATGTAATTATAGCCAATTGCCATGGAAAGCTAAATTAGTGTGCGAGCCTAATGAGGTTAGTATTGCTTTTCTTAAAACCGTTATGAGAGATATTTTATGAAAGAGTGAGAAAGGAGAATCAAGCATTCCAAAGGAAAAGAAGTAATTCATTAGTGTTAGAGAAAAAAGTGCAATAATTTATAAATTTTAAGGAAAATACTAGGAATTTTTTTTAAAGTTAAAATAAAAAAATGATAAAAGTATCCTTAAGGGTTAAGTTTCCATAGGGATGTGCTTTGTCCAATAATTGAATAGCGACATAGGGTTGTGGCAAAAAATTTTTCTTTTTCCTTTATGTATATTTTATTTTTCTTTACTATTTCTTTACTTTTCCTATATTTTTGTATAGTCCAGTAAAGTGTAATTATATTTAACTTTGCGAATATTTATTATTATTTCTAAATAGTGAGGTATATATTACACTTGTTTGTGCTTTTTTATTTATTATTTTTCCTTTTTGCATTAAAACTAACGCTGAAGTCTATTGAACAAATAAAAAAAAATTTTTTTTATATGTATTTGGTTATGATATAATTTACTTATACAATTTTATATCAATATCAATATATAGTTCATTACATATTTGGTTCTGTTATAAAATTTTCTATATTTCAGTTCAAATTTTTAAAGATACTAATTTCATTTCAGTACTAATTATATTTTGGTAAGAAAGATAAAAATTATTGGTACAAATATTTTAATATATTTTTTGTGTTTGCAAATTATAATTGTCTTGTTTAGAATTTTCAATATTTCCTTGATAAAAAGGAATAAAAAAATAAATGAGGTAAGAATAACTAAAAGAGGCGAAAAAAGAATTAATTTTTTTTCCGGTAAAGGAGATGGAGTATATTAATTATAAAGGGTTATACTCATAAAAACATTATTAAAGAATAAGTTAATAAAAACAGCCCTATTATTTACAGATTTCTATTGAGTGTGACCATTCATTCCGTAATAGAATTGGTTGTGCTCTGGGATTTACGAGTTCCCAAGCATAATAATTACTGATAAAGCGAAATATAATTATTGCTTTAATTGAAATGTTTCCTAGGAAAGGTTTAATAATTTACTGTCTGATTTACTTTTGGTTTTTAATTTTGTTTCATATTAAATGGCCGATATAAAAACAAATTTATTGTTTGGTTTAATTCGTTATAATAAAAATAAAATAAAATAATAAAAATAAGATAAAATAAAATAAAGTAAAAATAATAAAAATAAGATAAAATAAGATAAAATAAAATAAAAATATTTAACAATTTTTTTATTATACATTATACATGTACATAATAAATGTCCGTTTCATAATCAATACGTGATTTTTATTATACAATTTTACAATTGTAAATATAACATTGTCGCTCCTGGTGTGTACTGTTGGACTTTTATATTAAAAGTCTTACCTTTTACGAAAAATTATATGCGTATATTTATTAGGATTTAATTATATAAATTCCATATATTTCTAAAATAGTGAAAAGAATTGTATTTCAGATAATTATGTTTTTAAATATCCTTTTCTTTTAATAAATTTAGCAAACAAAATAATATAATAAAGAAAATATGGTATGATAATGATGTAATAATAATATAATAATTAAGATTTAATAATACTATAATAATAAAGTAATAAAAATATATAATAATAATGTAATGATGATTATCTATTAATTATTTTATTATCGGCTTGTTTTTATACAACAGTACATACTGAGTATGGATTTATAAGACTTCACTGTAAATTGTCATTATTAAAATTTGAGTATATTTAATAATTAAAAACTGTTTTATCTAAATTTATTATAGTATAAAGATTATATTGATGATTGATATATAAGTTATTTGAGTATATTATCGTGAAAGTTAATAACTGTAGATAATAATTACAAAGTAAATCATATAAAATGATAAATACATAAAGTAAAAAACTAGAAACAAGTTATATGCAATAAGATAAAATATTGACAAAGTATAGACAAAGAATGGACAAAATATAAACAGGATATAAAAATATAAGAAAATGTATAGAATATAAATATTTATAGGTGGATATAGAATAAAATACTATATTAAATATTAAATAAATATAGGTAATGCTCGTCTAGTGTAAAGTAGACAATGTAGAAAATAAATTAAAATGAATTAAAAATACAATATTATGTATAATATGAATGTACAATATATAGTAGTACAAATAAAAGTATGACATTTAAAAAAAAATGAATTACATACATAGAGAATAGATGTGTAAATTTGAAACTAAATGAAAAAAAAAAATAGGTATGCAAATAGAATTAAATAAAATTAAATAAAGTTAAACAAAATTAAATTAAATTAAAGCGAGAATAAATAAAATAAAATAAAGATTGAGTAAAATAAATACAAATTAAGTACAAATAAAATAAAATTAAATAAAATCAAATGAGGTTAAATATAATTAAGTAAAATTAAATACAGTTAAATAAAATAAAATAAAATAAAAAAATAGATATGCAAATAAAGTTAAGTAAATAAAACAAAATTAAATAAAACAAAATAAAATTAAATAAAGTTAAATAGAATAAAATAAAGTTAAATAGAATAAAATAAAGTTAAATAGAATAAAATAAATTAAATAAAATTAAATAAAATTAAATAAAATTAAATAAATTATACAAAGTTAAATACAAATTAAATACAAATTAAATTAAATAAAATAAAATAAAATAAAAAAAATAAAAATGACATGCAAATAACATGTAATAAAATTAAAGTGAGAATAATAAATAAAAAAACAACATAAAATATATTATAACGAAAACGCAGTCAAAGAAATAGTTTTATATAAGAAGTAGACAAACTCAAAATGTATATACATATAAATATACATATTAATATATGAATATATACATTAATACATATATATATATATATATATATAGTATTATATACATATACATATACATATACATATACATATACATACATATACATAAATATATAAATTTATATAATATATACTTACATATACATATATATATATATATTTATATTTATATTTATATTTATATTTACATTCATATTTACATTTATATTTATATTTATATTTATATTTACATTCATATTTACATTTATATTTATATTTATATTTATATATTTACATTTATATTTACATTTATATTTACATTTATATTTATATTTATATTTGTATACATGGCAACTAGAACCTTCAACACAACATGGACATCAACACACAAAATAACAATAACGGCAGTATTTCATACTATGAAACTGGGACAGGGAACGGTAAAGAAATACTGTCTCAACAATCGGTTGAATATTTACGCAAAAGCAAGCTGGCAAAGCTCGGAAATCAACTGAATATCCCAACAGATGATGCAAAAATCAAACAAATCCTTCGTGAACTAAAAGAACCGATAACTTATTTCGGCGAGGATAAATTCGACAGACGGGAAAGGTTGAAATTACTATGTGCAAACTTATATTCTGAGGGAAAATCTATTCCGGAACTGCAGACGGAAAATGATGTGAATATCAATAATATTATTAATAATAAAATTAACTTTTACGATGGAAACATTTTCACAGAGATAGGGAAGGATTTGGTCTTTAATAGGCGATGGATTGCAACTTATTCGCTGGAAAGAGCCGCAGATTTAAACGCTGAGGAAAGAAAACTAGCAAAGATTTCGTTAAGGAGTCAGATAAAGCATAGGAAAAAAATCAATGACAATTTAAGATTATTCAACTTGGTTGGGTCACAAATTGCTTCCAAAAGACCATTATCACAGGTTAAAATTTCACCAAATTCGAAAATTATAGTCACCGGATCCTGGGCAGGTGATGTGAAACTATTCAATTTGGCAAATTTAGATGAATATATAGCAACAAATGAGGATAATGAGAAAGTAAAATTCGAAGGCCATAAGGACATTGTTGGTGGACTATCATGGCATCCTCAAGGTACATTAAATCAGAGTCCATCTTCAGTTAATTTTGCTTCAAGTGGTGCTGATCATGAGATAAAACTATGGAGTTTAAATTCAAATAAACCATTAAGTAAATTAATCGGTCATGAAAGAAGAGTTTGCAGAATTTCGTTTCATCCTTCTGGTAAATACTTGGGTTCTGCTTCTTTTGATCTAACATGGAGACTATGGGATGTTGAAACTCAAAAGGAATTACTGCTACAGGAAGGTCACTCTTTAGAGGTTTTCACTATTGCTTTCCAGGACACAGGTGCTTTGGTCGCAACCGGTGGCAGGGATGGTATTGGAAGAATATGGGATTTAAGAACCGGTAAATCTATAATGATTTTAGATAAACACAGTAAGGAAATTTACTCTTTGGCTTTTGCTCCAAACGGTTACCAAATCGCTTCAGGTTCAGCCGATGATACAATACGAATCTGGGATATAAGGAAAATGGACCAAAGTATTGTAATACCTGGTCACACGGGTTTAGTTTCTGATTTGGTTTTCTACAATCGAGGACAATCAAGTCATTCTTGTTCTTGGTGGGAGAATGAAAGAGAGTCCAATTTGGAGTCCAAGTTGGACTCCAATTCAGATTCCAATTTAGAACCAGCCTACTCGGGAACAAGTCTAGTTTCGTGCTCGTTCGACGGAAAAATAAACATATGGTCAGCGGACAATTGGGCCCCTGTAAAATCTCTCAAAGGACATACCGGCAAAGTAATGTCTGTGGATATTTCCCCGGATATGAATAATATTGTTTCCGCTGGCTGGGATCGAACCGTGAAGCTTTGGACGCAGGAAGGGTAGATTATGTCATTATTGGATTTTGATTAGTGATACAAATTGATTATGTAACTATCTACAATTTATTATCAATGAAAAAAAGGTACTTATGTAATGTGTGTTGCGTGAGAGCCAATTAAAAGAGAGCAAGGGCACGTGATCCAGTGCGTGATTTAAACAGATATACCTGGGTAGCATGTTGTAGTTGCTATGACATTGTTAAAAATTTATTTTGACGCAGATGAATTTAACAACCACCAACTTGAACAATAGTATAAATACCACAGTATAAACACCACAAACACCACAGTAAAACCGTTTCAAATATCTTTTGTACGACAGCAAACCGATCATTGCTTGCATTGTGCTTGGCCCTTCTGAGTACTTCCCCTGGACTTTCAGTAGAAGTTACTTGGAAGTTCCAGACACGGTGCACGATGTGCTTGGTATTGTGTGATGTATTTTATTGTAGTTTTTACATGTATAAATTAATTATTTTGTATGTAAATATTTATTTGTATGTATTTGTATGTATTTGTATTTATTTGTATGCATTTATTTATTTATTTATTTATTTATTTATTTATATGCATTTGTATATTAATTTATTATATTTACTATATATCCTATATACATCACTTTTCAAGACTGAGGAGAAGCTTTTCGACGTCGAAATTAGGATCCGCAGGATCAGTAATAAGAGCATTTAGCGGTGCAGGATGCAATCTGTTCCACTCGGCCTTTGCCTTCGCAATAATAGTCTCTTTGTGTGAATATTCTTCTGCCTCTGCGTCTTTAGCACGTTGTCTTGAGACTGTAAATGAGTGAGCAACGCCATATCCGACCCCTAAAACTAGGGCAGACCATCTAAAAACCTACAATTTAATACCCAAAACTCAGGAAATAAATATAACAATAAATGAAACAACAATTAAATTTCAATGAAATTTCAAATCTACTTACGTTTACGGGTGCCATTTTCAAAATTTTAACTTGGTTCTCGGTAGTTTAAGGATAGCAGAATAGATTTAAAATTTTTATAACGGATAATGGTTGCCATAGTGATGTTTTATGTAGCAACTATGCTTGCGGATCTCGCGTTGTTGTCATGTCAACGGTTGTTACCCGGTGAAAAAATTAGTTCAAATTAGTTCAAATTAAACCTGAAATCTGAATTTTCACACCTCAGTCAAAATGGGAACTTTGAGAAGATTTAGATTTAAAACCAGACGGCGGGAAAGGTGGGCACACACTGTTTTTGTTTATTTGTTTGTTTGTGTTTGTTTGTGTTTGTTTGTGTTTGTTTGTGTTTGTATTTTTTATTTTTTTTTGTTTGTTTGTATTTACTATGTGATTACATAACATACGACCACCAATTACGTAAGCAAGTAATCGTCATATACTATTGTCTAACTACCAGAGACCTCGATCAAATCTATGAAGACAAAAAAAAGTTAAAAAATAATGTAAAAAAAAAAGAAAACCCGGTCGACGAGAATCTTCCCGGATTAGGACAGTTTTACTGTATTGAGTGTGCCAAGTATTTTGAGAATGAATATTCGAAAAAGGTTCATGTTCGCGGTAAAAACCATAAACGTAGAGTAAAATTGCTAAAGGAGCAACCATACACGCAGGAGGAAGCAGACGCAGGGGCTGGAAACGGAGTGCAAGTTTATTTAGCAAAGAAGGGCACTTTTGAGAGTATGTAGTGTATGTATGTAGTAATTAATATGTTGTAATTATATATTCGTTTTATATTTTCCTGTTTGGTGGTCACACCTCACCATACGCAGTGTGGCCGGTTGCTACGGTGTGCTGGGTGACACCTTTCTGTCCTGTGCAAACCGCACCACAGGACTTGCAGACCGCTTCCAAATTGGCAGTGTCAGTATAGTAATTTTTCTGTTTTAGAATTTTTCCCAGTTCGTAGATAGAGTCTTTGATTTCGTTCAGAAACACAGAATCGGTAGTAGAAAAAGTAGTTATGTCAAAGTCATCCTGCAGAGTGGATTCGCTTGCACAGAGACTTATAGCGTCGTAGTGGATACCAGAGTAGGCTATGAAAATTGAAATTTCCTGGTCAGGATTGAAAGAATCGATTCTGCCGCTTAGAATGTCCAGTGAATTTATTGTGATGTTGAAATATTTTGCCAAAATTGAAATCTCAATAGCTCCCCCCCAAGAGTCTTTTTTCAAAATCCAATTGATGTATTCCTCACAGGGCTTGTTCAATACCGCTTCATTGTATTCGGTTTGGTTTTCCCGGATGTAATCTCCCACGATATTTCTTAGGTTGATTTCACTCATTTTGATATTGTTTTCTGCAAAGTAGCCCTTCAAACAGTATTTTATCGCATTAAACAGACAGGAATTGTCGTCCTCCATAACACGCAGTGTCAGGACTCCCTCTCCGTCTGCGAGTTTCACAAACGGCGGATTTCCACCAGATGAGTCCTGTGCACAAGATGTTTGATTAGTAATATCTGTGTCTATATTAGTAATATTTTCATAGTTATTACTAATATCTGTGTCGATATTACTAACATCAACCTCGTGAAAAACAACCTGATCGCCAGATCTGATGCCAACGTGGGTCAAAAGCAGGCCAGCATCGTTCGGATATTTGGCAACAACCTTGGAGGGAAAGCCGTTCCTGATTTCTATTGGGTTTGAAATTTTAGCATGTGTTTCCGATTTTAAATAGACCTTTTCGACAAGAGTTCCCACGCTGGAGTCCTCTTCCAGGGTGATTATTTCAGTTCCCACAGGAGTTTTTACTTTTATTCTTATGTTCATGTTGTCTACTATACTACTATATTTCTATGGTATTTACTATGGTATTTACTATGGTATTTTTATACTTTTGGTATCTACGGTATTATATTAAGCTTTAGTATGAACCAAACGGGATATAAACAATGTAAAACAATGCAAAATAATGTAATATAATGTAAAATAATGTAAAATAACGTAATAATAATGTAATAATAAATGAATTTAATGCCCAAAATTGTATGCCCAAAATTGTATGCCAAAGTTAAAAATGATAGTGAAAAAAAAAGAAAAAAAACAAGAAAAAAAACAAGAAAAAAAACAAGAAGAAAAACAAGAAAAAAGAAAGAATATAAGCAGACTTCCAATTTGGGAATAGTACTATCTTTACCCTACCGTATATCACCAGTGTAATACATTTACTTTGAATTACCCTGTTTCTTACTAATTGATTACAAACAATGGTTATTGCTTAACCCTCCGTGAAGCTCATCATCTGAAGAAAAAGATTAAAGTATTGAATTTTATTGTAACAAATACCTCCAAAGTGGGGTTATTGGGGATATAAAGATAGAGAATTTTGAGCTCTATCTGGCGGATGTTTTCTTATATTTTTATCTATTTTTTTCATATTTTTACTATTTTTACTATCTTTTAAGGTCTTCAAGGTCTTTTTTTCTCTTTTTTCACTTTTTTCACTTTTTTTAAGGTCTTTTCACACATCAAAATGAATAATAGCACCCCAATATCGAAGACTACAGAGTTGGCTGATAGGTCACGCAATTTCGAGTTTAATAAGAATGTTCCGCTGAGATTCTGGATAAGAAGCGCTTTTCAACTGCTGAAACAGGCTGATATTTACCAAAATGAAGGTTCTTTTGAACAGTCGTATCTGCTTTTGTCCAGGTTTTCCGAGTGAGTGGGATGTTTTTGTGTTTTTTAAAAAAAAAAAAAAAAATTTTTTTTTTTACGTTTTTTTTTTTTTGCACTCTATGTTACTGACTTCAGACTCATCTTAAACAAATTAAATTCCCATCCAGAGAAAGAATCTGTTTTAGGGCGTCAACAGTATGAGAAGCTTTTGCTGGTGAGTATGCATGTTTGTGTGTTTGTGTGTTTGTGTGTGTGTATATATGTGTACTATATGTGCTATATATGACTGCATATTTTCATATTGTTCTTATATTTATGCTATTTATATTATTTACTTTATATTGTATTATGTTTTATATTATTACTATTATTTTATTTATTTTATATCGTTTTATATTATTTTATACTATATTTATATTATTTATTTATTAATTATTTATTATTTATTATTATATTATTAATTTATTTATATTATATTATATTAAATTGTATTATTATATATTTTTTTATTGATTTTTATTTATTTTATTTATTTGTATTATTTGTATTATTTTTAATTTTATTTTTTTTAATTTTTTTTAATTTATTTTAGGTTTAATTTTTATTTTAATTGTTATTTTATTTTTTATTTTTAATATTCTTATTTTATTTTATTTTATTTTATTTAATCTTTGTTTTATTTTTATTTATTTATTAATATTATTTATTTATTTTATTTTATTATTGTATATTATTTATTTATTTTATATTATTTCATATTATATGATTTTATATTTTATTATTTATTTTATTTTATTTTATTGTATTTGTTTTATTTTTTTATTTAATTTTTTTCTATTATTTTATATTATATCATTTTATATTATATTATATTATATTATTTATTATTTATTTATTTATTATTTATTTATTAATTATTTTATTTTATTTTATTTTATATTATACTATATTATATTAAATTATATTACTATTTATTTTTTATTTATTTGTATTATTTTTATTATTTTTAATTTTATTTTATTCTGTTTTATTGTGTATTATTTATACTGTTTTATTTTAATTTATTTTAATTTAATTTAATTTATTTTAATTTATTTTAGTTTTAATTGTTATTTTAATTGTTATTTTAATTGTTATTTTATTTTTTATTTTTATTTTTAATATTCTTATTTAATTTTATTTTAATTTTTTAATTTTTTTTAATTTTATTCTATTTATTCAATTTAATTTATTTTTATTTATATTATTTTTTTTTTATTATTTTTTATCATTTTTTTAATTTTGATTTTATTTTGATTTTATTTATATTTTTATTTTATTTAACTTTATATTGCATTATTGTATACTATATTATATTTATTATATTATTTATTTTATTTTATTTTATTAATTTATTAATTTATTTTATTTTTTATTTTATATTGTATTATTGTATATTATTTATATTATTTATATTATTTATATTATTTATATTATTTATATTATTTATATTATTTATATTATTTATATTATTTATATTATTTATTTACTATTTGTATTATTTTATTTTATTTTATATTATTTATTTATTACTATTTATTTATTATTATTATTATTATTTTATTTATTTTATATTGTTTTATATTGTTTATATTATTTTATATTATTTTTTACTATATTTATATTATTTATTTATTAATTATTTACTATTATTATTATTTATTTTATTAATTTATTAGTTTATTTTATTTTATTTTATTTTATTTTATTTTATTTTATTTTATTTCATTTTATTTTTATTTAATTTAATTTTATATTGTATTATTGTATATTATTTATATTATTGTTTATACTATTTATTTATTTACATTAATTTATTTTAGTTTATTTTAATTTATTTTAGGTTTATTTAATTTTATTTAATTGTTATTTTATATTATTTGTATTATATCATTCTATATTGTATTATTTTATTTTTTTTATTTTTTACCATTTATCATTTCTTATTTGTATTTATTTATTAATTTTATTAATTTTAATTTTAATTTTTATTTTAGTTTTTTGAAATTTATTTTTAATTTATTATTCTTAATTCATTTTTAATTATTATTTTTTTATTTTTTATTCAATTTTTAAGTATAATTTTAATTTTTTTTATCTAATTTAATTTATTTTAAATTATTTTAAATTATTTATTTTAATTTATTATTTATTTTTTTATTTATTCATTTACATATTAACACCTCAGAAACTACCAGATGTCTTTAAAAGACTGGAAACGTTAAAAAAAATAATAAACGAGAAGGAAAAACAAAAGGAGGAACTTAAGGAAGGACTTAAGACCCAATCTGGGAACCCATTTCAAACACAACCTGGAACTCGATTGGAAATTCATCGAAAACCACATGGGAAACACTCAAAAATAAAACAAAAATCATCGGAGGACATTTTTAACTACATTAAAGATCTGTCATTCAATGAGAGATTTAAACCAATAAGCAGTCCCGCTAACGTACCTAGTGAAACTAGTTTAAAAAATGACGCAAGCACTTCTCTTTCCTATCCACCAGTCTTTCGGGGTCTTTCTATATCCGAATCTCCACGAGACGGTTCCTTAGAAGGTTCCTCGGAAAGTTCCCCGGAAAGGTTATCGGAAAAACCATTAATACCCAAAAAAGAAAACACAAATGACAAAACTCGAAAAACAATTGAATTCCCAATTAAAAACTCTAAAGAAAACGGCGAACCATTAAGAACAATATTTCTACCTTCAAAATTAAGAAAAGAATTCTTAACAATATCAAACAATAACACAATTAAAGGAATTGAAACTTGTGGAATTTTATGTGGAAATCTAAACAGAAATGCCTTTTTCATAAATACCCTTGTTATACCAGACCAGGAATCAACCACCAATACATGTCAGACCAAAAACGAGGAAAACTTATTTGAATTTGTCGATACAAATAATTTAATTGTATTGGGTTGGATACATACACATCCTACTCAAACTTGTTTTATGTCTTCTGTAGATCTGCATACACAAAATTCTTATCAATTAATGCTTCCTGAGTCTATTGCAATTGTTTGCTCTCCTACAAAGATTCCTGATTATGGAATTTTCAGACTAACTGATCCTCCTGGTGTTCAAATAATTTCAAATTGTACTATTAGGGAACTATTTCATCCTCATGAACAATCAAATTTATATACTTCCGCTTATAATCTAGGGCATGTTTTAATTCGTGATGACTTACCTTTTAAAATTAAGGACATAAGGAGTAAGTAATATATTACTTGCTGTATCTGTATTTTATTTATCAATTAATTCATCCATTCAAATTAATTTAATTAAATTAATTTGAATTAATCTCAATATATATAATTAAAATTTACTCGCTTTTAATATAAATATATATTCCATTATAAAACATATTTTCATATTATTTAAAAAAAAAAAAATTAAAAAAAAACCTTATAATAAAAAAATTGTAATAAAACTCTTAATCATTTCTCACTATTAAGGTCCCATCCTAAAACACGTAATTCAGATTTGATATTCTCTTCGTTCGCTATCTTCTTCTTTTGAGTTTCTTCTAAAGGTTCGCCATTTGCTAATCTATATTTAAGTTCCTCAATTGCACGAAGTTTTTTATGTAAACTACGTGCTTTCTTCTCTTCAAATGATATTTTCGCTTCGTTTGAACCATTTGTTTTAGAATTACGACGTGAATTATTTACAGTTCCATTTTGTCCATTTTCTTTACTATCCTTATCCTTATCTTTATTACTTGCGTTATCTGGTAACCATTTTGGATTATTAAAAGCATTATCTCTTTTTCTAGATTCACGTTTTTTCTTATTTTTAATAGCGGATTTTGAAAGTTCCTCCTTTGGTGGTGCAGCACCAGGAGGGAGAAATCTATTCCTAGAGGGATTTTTCTTAGCAGTAGTTGAAGAATATTCTTCTCTAATAATAGTTCTGGAATGTGTAGTACCACGTGCACCTGGTGGTCTATAAGCACCAGCAGGTTTTGCTGATTCAGCTTTCATTGCTTTTTCTTTAGCTGATTCATGAGGTGAAGGAGCAGAAGGCAATTCACTAGATTTTAATGGAAAAAGATTAATATTTTGAGGTTTCCATCTTACATTATAAAGTTCATCAATATCCAAAGTATACATTAATTTACCAGTATAATGCCAAATTTTAATACCATTATCAACTCTAAGACGAGGGGAAGTTGTAGCGGTCATAATATATTGTCCATCTGGACACCATTCACATAAAGTTGAATTCGGTGCTTCAAAAGTTGTTATTTTCTTAAATGAATCTTCAACATCGTATACATCTACTGAACCTTGAAGATTTCCAAAACCTGCAACTAAAACAAATCTTCCGTGAGGTGAAAAAAGTATAGTGTTTTTATGAGATGGTGCAAGTTCTTTTACAGTGTCACCACGAGAATCAACAAAAATAGTTTTTGATGGAATATAGCCATACACAACACCAAGTTCCTTTGAATTTGGTGACCATTCAACATCATAAATCGGACCTTCCTTATCAAGAACAAGATGCATTGAAAATTGATTGAAAATTCCTAATAAATACAAATTTGTTTCACCATAATAAGATTTACCAGAATTATCAACATCGGTTGATGTTAATGCAATGACTGAAGTTCCAAGTTTATTCCATTTAAGTTGAACACTTTCAGCTTTAAAAAAGGATTTTTCTGAAATTGGTTGTTGAAAATTTGGAATTTGATAAAGTCTAACCCAACCTGGGTTTCCTTTCTTTTCAGCACTGAAAACAGCTATAGAATAAGATTTACCATTTGATACAGAAAAATCAGTTATATTTTCGATTTTTAATCTCTGCCAGATTTTCTTCATATTAGAACATTCAAAGAATTGTATTTCATTGTTACCCATTCTTGCAACATATTTTTCATCATATGTGAACTGTAAATTGCCAGAAGCAGTTTGCGATTTTTGGATAAACCCACTGATTCTTTCTCCGCTTAAGGTGTTCCATACGGTTAAATTTTCACCAGCATTACCGTCTTCTCTTTTAAATGGACGAACCCAGACTGCAATATACGACCCAATAGGGGAAAATGCTAGTTCCAAAGCTCCTTTTACATCTTCCAGTGTGCAAACCAATTCTCCACTATTTGATTTGAATATTTTCACATTTTCAATGGTTGAATATGCGAAAAAGTCTCCATTTGGCGAATAAACAGCCGTTCGGGTAGCAAGGGTGGGTTTTTGAAAATTCTCAACTCTTTCATAGAGAGGGTATGTATTTAAGACATCTAAAGCTTTTGACGAGCGATCTGTATGAGTGTAAGTGACATCAGTGATATCGGTTGATGTCAGTTGGAATATTTGTTAGATGGGTGGGGAAAAAGAAAAAAAAAAAAAAAAAAAAATCAAAAAGTTTCTCAAAGCATCTTAAGGAGATTCCTATGAACGGCATGGCATTTCCAACGTCGATTCGCTTTTTCGAGATATTTTTCAAAAAGTTCACTTACACAAGAGCTGTGTTTGGGCCATTGTAGGTAGAAAAGCAACTAATCAGGCAGTTATAGACTTAAATAACGCCTAAGGACACTTTCGGGCACTTTCGGACTCTTTCGGACTCTTTCTGACACTTTCTATAGGTTTCCAGCCTCTGCTTCCCACTGGAAGAATTCGAGAAAAACGTCAAATTTAGTTAGCAAAAATCGAAAAATTAGCAAAAAAGACCGTTTCACTTACAAATTTTACCTTGTTCCTTAGAAATCCTTTTTTTGCTTCTTTTTGTTAAAAAAAAATAAACAATTATTTTTTTTTGTATACTTTTTTCAGGTTTTTCAGGTTTTTTCAGGTCTTTTTTTTTTTTATATATATTTTTAGTTTTTTAGTTTTTCAATTTTCTAAATTTTCCTTATAAACTGCCTAGCAACCAATTCAGTTGATTCTTGCTGTAATCAGTATAATGTTTTTTATTTTTTTTTATCTTTTTTTTATTTTTGCTGTTATTTTTGCTTTTTTTTTGTTCCTATGTTAATATAATATTGTTATTACTGTTTTATTGTTTTCTGCATGTTTTGTTTATATTGTTTGTTGTTTTTGCATATTTTTGCTTATGTTTAAAAGAAAAGTACTTATGCGTGCTACAAAAATTGTATATGTCTATAAATGTTTCTAAATGCTGGATTTTATTCAGAAAAATGTGCTTCCGCATATAGAAATGTAGCTAATTAAATGTATTTTATTTTAAAAGATGATTAGTTCCTTATTATAGTTTGTATTAAAGGTATGTTTTTGAATTGGTGTGTATAAAAGTAGTTCTTTTTGGTTTGTTATGTATTACTATGTATTACGATGTGTTTCTGTTCCTTTTTGTATGAAACATAAAGAAAAAAAAAAGAAACTCAATTTGTATTTTTACTTTTAATGTACTTTTAATGCACTTTATTTTTAAAGTGGACTACCAAATGCAATAAGTTGACTTCAAATTCAATCTGTCAGCTTACAGTAAGTTGCTTAAGCAATCTGTTTGAAAGAAAAAACTACTATTTCTGCCTATTACCAATTACTCTAGAGTCTAGAGTAATTTCATCCAGTTATTCTTGTCTACTCCTGTTGATGAGAAATCATCAACAGTTTGCATATTTACTTTGTTTAACTAGATATTTTTTACATTTTTGTTTAATAATTTTTAGAATATAATTGTTCAAGTCCATTTGTATACAATTGAGTTTTTTTTTTATTGTTCATTAAACCAATTGCACAGTTTGAGTTTTATTTTTATTTATTGGAACTTCCTTCATGAGAGATTATCTACTTTTTCTTTTTCGGAAGTTGCTTAACAGTTTAATGAAAGCTGAACAAAAGAAATAAAATTTAACTGATATTTAATATCCTTTTCAAATATTTTTTTTAGTATAACTAGCCACTAGATAGTACTCGTTTCTAGAGCGGAAGATTCAGTCGTCCTCAAAAATAAACAACATATGCGGCAAGAGGCAAGATCCAGGGGGCTAAATATTTACTATGTAGACTTACTAATAGAGTAAACTCTGTCTAACTTTATTTTCTATTTTATTTTTTATTTTATTTTCTAATCCTATTTATGTTTTACTATTTTCTACGTTAAATATTTTGCTTCTCATTTCAGCACTACAGTTTTTTGAAAAAAAAAAAAGTAGAAAAATGTTGAGTTGAAATCGATCTATTTCATAATCTGATATCATCCCAGAAAAACGTAAAATTTTGGCCGATATCATCTTTTTTCGATCATAGTGTACAAAACTAATTTATTGAGAAAAACATATATATGAGAATTAAGCGGTAAAACAATAAACCATAATAAGGTAATAAAAAATGGCGATTTGATTACATGCTAATAGAAAATAAATAAATGTAAATTGGTAAACAAAAACACAGTTGTATTACATAGTAAAACAATAGATAGATAAGCCTTCCTAAAGATGGCCGGGTGCAAGATCAAGCTCGCCCCTAGCCAAAATAAAGTTCTTGTATAAATTATTTATTTTTTCCAGTTTATATTTTATAAAAATAGTTTTTCAATTGCTATATTTTGTGTAATTGTATAATAAGATGTTTTATTTTGGTATTTTTTGTAATTGTATAATAAGATGTTTTATTTTGGTATTTTTTGTAATTGTATAATAAGATGTTTTATTTTGGTATTTTTTGTAATTAGTTGTATTTTAATGTTTCTACTGTATTTTAATGTATTTTTTTACTGTTTTCTACATCTTGTGGATGACACATTTACAAACAATTTTATTTTCTTAAAGACTGAACGTAAATTACCAGACATAAAAAATAAACATACAGTTAATACTTCCATTTATCATGCTCTTTTTATCTATTGCTTCTTGAATAGCTGTAAACAAATATAGTTTATGGTTTATATTTTAAGATTTTAAAATAATATGCAACATGACAAGCTTTTAATTTTCACCATCTTACTCATTTCTTATATAGTTGCAAAGTAAACACGAATAGTTATTAACTTTTCTTTAAATGTCTGTCTATAATATGCGAATGGTATATTATGAAATGTTTTTTATTATGTATATTAATAAATAACTAGATACGTTAGTAAACACAAATATAATTTGATACCAATGTAATGTAATAAACTCACGCTTGTGAATTTCTAACCGTGCTTTCTTCTACAAGTGTTATCATTGTGTCGTCGAAATGAAACCACTATGATAGTTAGTAATATAATAAATACAATACAATATTGAAACTCACTAGTCCTTGGTTGTTCTTTATATAGCAAGTATAATGACCTGTGGATATCAAACCATGATGTACTATAACTGCAAATAGTTCATAAATATAATGATTACTTCGTAGAGGAAAATCATTTGGAATTATTCCATTTTTAGTCTTCTTTTTCTTAGAAACATGCTTGTCATCTGGAACATGCAATAAATTTGAAGTGTAAGAATTGAAGTCTATTTGTAAAGGAAACGAAACATGTTTATCAATCTTTGAAGAGATGGAAGTTTTGTGTTGGAAACGTTTTAGTTGTATACAGAGAACAACAGGTAAACGTTTAATTAAAAGTTTTTTGTCAACCTCTTGTGGAGTATTACAAGAAGAACAGGTTAATTTTGTATCTAATTTTTCTGAAGCTGTAAATTTCCTTAAACAATCTTCTAATAACACTTCAGCTTCTGTTGAATTAATGTCTAAACTTAAATCCATCATTGGATCATATGTTGTTTTAACAGAATTGCATTTTTTACAGGTAATATCAGATTGTAATAACCCACAAAAAGTCCTATGAACAATGCAATTACATTTTATAGTAGGCTTGTCGCTATTACCATTCGACATAATCGATCCATGAACTTCAGATTCTTGAACCAAATTTGAAGTCAAATGAAGCTGGTTTAATATAAACTGTAAAAATTCATGTGCATCTTGCTCAGAATAACCAGCCAGGTTTCGCTGAGTCTTCCATGCGGTTGCTAATAATTTCGAAGGCCCATATCCAACTGTAGAGGTGGAGGTGTAAAACTCTGTGAAAATCTCATCCAATCGACATCCCATGCAATTCTCCCGCTCACAAAACCGAGAATCATGGCCCCCAGCTAGAAAATCATTCCGTACTATGGGATTATGGATTAAAGATTGTAATATTACAGACATAAAACAAGTTGCACCCAAATTTTGCAGTCCTCTTAGGCCGTTGCAGGCCTTTGAGTCTGGTTCCTTAGTGTTTTCCTTGATCAGGGACAGTTCTTTGGGAGTGAATTGGTGCATTAGGTTTTTGTTTCTGTATTTTTGGACACATTCAGTCCTGACCTTGTTGAACACGGGGTGGAGAACGAAGTCGTGGCACGAGTGGCAATAGATGTTTCCGGACGATTCCTCGATGCCTGTCGTTAGTGTATGAGGTAATACAAAATATGCAAAAATATACAAAATATGCAAAAATATACAAAATATATACAAATACATATACAAATACATATACAAATACATATACAAATACATATACAAATACATATAAGTAGACATATAAGTAGACATATAAGTAGACATATAAGTAGACATATAAGGACATATAGATATACATATAGATATACATATAGATATGCATATAGATATACATATAGATATACATATAGATATACATATAGATATACATATAGATATACATGTAGATATACATGTAGATATACATGTAAATGTATATCCATATGTATATCTATGCTAGCAAACTCACCAAACAAATGCCCAGTCGACTTTGCATGTTTCAACGAATGCTTATTTGACAAACAAGAAATCTGACTGCACTGCAAACAAATCAACTTTATGCCAAAGATGTCACCACACAGAGTGCATGTAAAAAGGTCTTTTTCTATGTTTTTCAGAGCCTTTAGAGAGGGATTAGAGATGTCGATTTTTCTTTTGTTACCATTATTATTAATAAAATCGGTAAATTGACCATACGAATTGTAGTCGTTTTCCTTCAAGATCTTAAACCCGTTGGATTCCATAATAACCTTCAACTTTACAGCTTGAGAATAGGCTTTTATTGCCATATCGTGAGAGGTGGAAGCTAATAATCGGTTCAAATGGTTACAAGAATCAATATTTGTTTTGCTTTCACCCTTTTCGTTCATTTTCTCACCCAATTTACCGCCTAATTTGCTACTCCACCTGCTGTTTCCTTTGGTCCCCCCTTTGGAACTTTTCACTTTTCCACTTTTTTCTGCACAGTTAGCTGTAAATCTATAAAAGTAAACTGTAAACTATACCATACCGGTCGATTCGGTCGAAACTGTCGAAACTGTCGAAACTGTCGAATTGGAACCGGTCGAGTCGGTCGAGTCGGTCGAATTTTTACTCGACGAATGTTTTTCTGCTGTAACTTTTCCAGGCAGAGATTTTCCTGGAATATCGTATGCCATAATAAAAATAATAATAATAATAATAATAAATAAATTTATTTATTATTATTATTAATTTTATTATTCCTATTGCCAGAAAGGGTAAGGGCTCACATTACTAATACACAAACAGTTCTTACATAACATTTCAATTTATTTCCTAATACAGCTTCACCGTTTTATATTTAAGTTCTGTATTTTGATTTCAGAAATACTAACAGTATCTAATTTATCAACATTTATCAACATTTATCAACAAAATAAACAACAAACACAAACAACAAACACAATATAATAAATAAACGAAATAAATAATGAATGTATTGAAACAATGAACTCTAAGAGAAATATTTTTTTTTTTTTTATTTTAATTCTTTTTCTTTTTCTTTTTCTTTTTCAATTTTAACGCTATTTCCCATTTTAAATATAAATATATATATAATTAAATAAATAAATAAAAAATATACCTAAATCGCTCTGGTCATTGTAGCGTAGATACTGGAAAATGTCACGTCTCCAGGATAAGATGCAGAAGTTATAACAATTGACATTGGAATTTGAGATTTAAGCTGCTTTATTGACGTAGCATACTCCAAAGCCCAGAAATATGATAATGGCGCATTAGCACCTGTATCATTGTTTGGTAATCCATTAATTTGAATTAATCCTGGTAAGTATTGTTTAATTTGTTCGTTAATAGTTTGCGCATTCATTGATGGTCCCGCAACTGCTGGAATAATAACAACACAAAGGAAAACAATTAATAATGTAAAATAAAGCGTTGCATACTTTTTAACTATACGCTTTCTAAGACGATTCTGTTTCATTGAAAATATTGGTGGACGAATTTGTCTTGAAGGTCTTAACCAAAACAACATCATTGAGTGCCATCTATCAATCATAGGAATCAATAATATTGGGAATTGCAAAAACAGAATAACATGACCAATGTAAAAATCTGATGCAAATGCTGACATTTCCAATGTTTTACAAACAAATTCACGAGAAGGTTGTGACCAAGCCATCCATCCTAATTTCTGTCCATACCATTTACCAGACCACCATGCTCTATTAGAATGATCATGTTTAAATTCACGTGTAAGTAAGAAAATTGTACAAAGTTTAAAGAAAACCCTTTGAACTGCAAACATTGCTGTAATACCTATAAGCATACCACCAAAATCCCATCCTTGGAAAAACCACATAACTTCAAAAAATATTACATTTACAATAACTGCAACCCCATGACCAATACCAGCAAGAACTGCTGGTGTCTTCTTACAACATAATCCAAATAATGGTCCTGCACAGCAAGCACAAGATCCAAGAAGTAACATACAACCTGCATTTACACCAATAGGGACAAATGCACAGATTGCTAACCTAACAATTGAATTAGATGGATCTGCATTCTTTACACCGTTATATGAATTGTAAAAAGTGTATGGAATAAAACAAGCAATTGCAACAATAACAGGAGCAAAAATTTCGGCAAAAAATACATTAGAAAATCCTGCACGTGGAATATCTCCAGATAATGATTCAGAAAGTTCACCAAGAGTTTTACGTTTATAACCTGTAATTCTTGTACGTGAAAGACGACAGTATCCAATCCAAGAATTTTTATGCCATGTTGTATTACCACGAGACATCCAACGAATAAAATCACGATAATCAACAAAGAAATCAGTCCAAGAAAATTGATGCGGATTGTAAACTACAGGAGCTACAACAAGAGCAAGTAGGGACATCCAAAACCATAAAAGTGCAGCCTTCCACATTGTAATTGTAGCAAAAATAAGCATAATCATACTTCGAATACCAAAATATATGGATGCATTTGCAAAACGAGAGTAAAGTACCGAAAAAGGAATACGAGCGGTTGCAAAACCACGACCAGTACCAATATATCGAGCACCTCCAAAAGAAAGATCAGTAAGAATAGAGCTTGCGTAAATTTGACAAACAAACACTTCAAAAAGTGGAGAAAGAGAAAGAAGTTGCTTGGCAAGACGTACTGCTGACCTCCAGATACCACGTTCCATAAGTTCTTGTACACAAAGAGGTACAAAGGAAATGAAAAACACAATGAAAATAGAAAGAATACAACGTTCAACCCATCCAAGAACTGGTTCAAGATTGTAACAACCCGTAGGAATAAGTACATCAGTAATAGGAAGATTTCGGTTGTATAAACATTTAATTGATTGAGAAATAAGTGAGGCAATATTAATAAGGGTAAGCATAAAAAATTGTACTGAACAAATAATAAACAAGTTATTAATATGGAAACCAGGATGTGCATAGTAAAAAGACAAGAAACGATCGAGTGGAAGTTGAGTACCTAAATAATAATATTCACGAGATAAAATTTGTTCACCCATACCAGTACCAATCTTTGTTGTAAAATTAAGAATAGAACCAAAACCAAGATCACGACCTTTACCACATTGGTAATATTCACAATGTTTAATGCGACCACCACGACATAAAGCAGTCATACCAGCGTAAATATCTTCGTTAAGATGGAGTCCCTTTTGTGCTTTAGAAACACCACCACGAGTAGTCATGTAAACACCATTAAGAAAATCCGGATGACCATAATGAAGTTTACCACCAATTTGAGAAAGAGTGCGAGCGAAAAGAGTACCAAAAGTTTGTTCCTTGCCTGCGGCAATATCACCAAGAATACCAACATTTTCTGAAAAAATGTACTCACGAGCACCAAGAATAGCAACGGGAGCAAAAGGAGTCTCAGATTGAATACCAGGAGTATATGGATTTACATTTTCAATAGTCATTTCCTCAAATTCAGCAAGCACAGAACGAATCTTAAGACATTCTTCAAGATAATTATCTTGATTGGCATCAATAAGTTGAAGATATTCACCACGATAAAAGATAATAGCATGATTTTGATTATCAGATTTACCATCACCAAGAATAGGGTTACCAGAAAGTTGAATACGGAATTTTGGACGTCTACGGCCATTTTCCATAATAGGGCAATGACCATCAATCAAAGCGGAAAAGATACGAGGTTCTTCATTTTCATTCAAAGGAGGTTCTTCATCCAAGTAAGCAATTTGTAAATCAGGATAAGCTCGAAGTAAAAATTCTGCATTTTCAGCTTCATCAGGTTTGAATTTAGCAAGACGTTGCATTGAAATAATAAATTTAAATTTACGTCTGGCCATTCTTTCAAGTTCACGCTCAAGTTTTTCAGTATTTCCTCCAAACATTTGTACAATTTCTGGGTTTTCGACACGATAAAGTAATTTAATAGCACGAGCATAATTCATAAAACCAGAAACAGTACGATATAAAGTTTGTGAACGAAGAGAAGCCCAGATACGGGTACGGAGAGTATATTCGGGAGCAGCAGATTTGAATCCAATACAATAAAATGGTAAATCATCAATTTTATTTTTAACAGTTGTTTGAGTATCCTTTTCAAAATCAGAAGCTGAAAATCCACCATCACCCGAGGTTTCCTCAGCAAGAATCTTGGTATCCTTTACAAAACAATCCCATTCAACTGGATAAAGTTGTTTAAGATATTCAAGTAAAGTTACCCGAGAAAATTGATCATCTTCTCTAATAATTTCACGTAAGGAAAGAAGAATCTTTTCAGCATAATGTGGTACAAGAACTGAGAAGGTTGGCATATTATCAATAGGAAGTGGTTCAGGCATCGGAGTAGCAAGTGATTGGGCAAAGAAAGAAATACGACGTTCAGCCTCTGAATTCAAAGGGAAGAAATCTTTTGAAACTTGAGCTTGATCATCCTGAGAAACGAAAAAAGTTGGCGCACGGAGAGTACGTTTACCTTCTACATCTGAAGGAACTTGATGATAAAGAAGTTTTTGAACATGATCAATTGCAAGTAAATGTTCACGATACATTGAAATAACAATTGCATTCCAAATTTGAGAAATAAGAACCTTAGGTTTGTATTTAATTTCCATATCCGCTGTAGCCAAAATCTTTGAGTAAATACGTTTAGGAAGACGAGAGTAGATATTTCTCCATGGAGTCCAAAGAGAAACACCCAAGTAGAAAGAAATTGCAACTGAAAGTACAGTGTTTACAATAATGTACCATAAATAAGTATCAAGGAAGAAGAAAATCAAATCTGTAAGAATCATCATAATAAGTACAATATGAGCATGTTGTTTACAAAGGTATTTTTGCATATAAGTATCACCCACACATCTATCCATTGTCATTGTAGATAAATAACGAATAGGATCACGGATGGAGAGAGTAAGGAAGTAGTAAGATTCAGCCATTTTAGCAGCAAATACTAAAAGCCATACCCCATAAGACATCCACATATTGTAACCAGTTAGTTTATTATAAGAAGCTGTAAAAGTTTGAGAAGCAACATAACGACGAGAATTTCCAGACAAGTAATTTCCAAACAAGGCGCCTAAAGGTACTACAGAAAAATACAAAAAGGTTGCGAGTGCAATAAAAAATTGAATTACAGCAATAATATGAGCAGGACGATCCTCACGTTCAAGAGGAACAAAACCGAAAACGTAAACAGTAGGAGCAAAATTAATACAAAAGATTACAATCAGGGCAATTAAACGTCTAGTTAAATGTTGAGCACCAGCCCAATTTCGGGGTACAAAGGACCATTCAGCTAAAGTGGCAACAATTTGAATCAAAGCAGCAATAGCACCACCGGTACCAACAGCACACCAATGAGCTTGACCTAAAGGTTGATTATTGAAAAGTTGCATATAACGCCAAGTATAAATGGTGGGGGCATTATAAGCAGTATAAAACCAAAAGACAGTAACATGAATAACCCAAATACGATTAAAATTAACAGCCATGTGAAACCAAGATCTACGTTCTTTATAAGTTTTAAAAAAGACACGTTTCCAATCAACTTCACCAAATTTAAGATAACGTTCCTCTGGGGGGAGGTCAACGATACGTGTATCATCTTGTAAAACAATACGAGCAATACCTTCAGGATACCAAAAGAGTTGATTAATATCATCATAGCCTACAACTTTATCAAGATCACGTTCACGACGTAAGAAACGGCCATCAACAATTTCATAACCTTGATCACGAATATATCTATACAAAGGGGTTATAACATTATTAAGAAATTCAAATTCGGGTACTGGATCTACGCGTTGTTGACAAAGTGGAGATTGAAGATAGTCATCCATACATTTAAAAATAAAACACATAGTTTCTGGACAGAAACGTACTTGACCCGCTTCACCCCAAATGAGAAGGTAGAGGGCAATTTGTCTTGCACGTTCATGTTGTGACATTTGGTTCATTTGAGTTTTCCAACGATATTCTGCAGCTTCAAGTGAATGATCACCTTCTAATTCTTGAAGGGTCCTTTTTACAGCATCATCAGAGGATTCATTTGGACGTTGTGGAGATGTTTTAACATGTTTTTTCTTACCCATGCAAGAACGTTTAACTTTTTTAGGAGATGAACCTTTTCCTAATTTCATATTTCTAAAACCCACCGCATCATCTAAATCTAAATGAGCAGAGAAATACCATTTTCTATAATTAGCATTATCGCCACCTATATAATCAGCATGAAGAGAGAGTAAAGCTTGATTTGGAGTCATACGAGAAGCTCTTGAATCTAATAAAGTTAAGAAATGATCAAACATGTTACGCATTGAATCTCTTTGGAAACCAAATTTATCAGTTAAATCCATAAAGATTTCTTCAATTTCTTCCTTCGAAACTGGGATTTGATTTTCAGTTGTCCAAGCAGGATAAGGTTCTCTTGATCTTTGACCAGGGGGTAAAACATTTGACGAATAATCCATGCCATAAATTGGAGTTGAAGCACCACTTGATCTTGCATTGTAAGAAATTTGTGAGGAATCAGGACGATAAGCATTTGCAGCGGATCCTGGTGGTGGAGGAGGACCCATATTCATTGGCATATTAGCTTGACCTGGACCTTGACCTTGCATCATACGTTGATGTTGTTGTTGTTGAATGTAGGGATCCATATAAGCAGCGGCTGAAGCAGAACCATCATCTTGAGGGTAATAATCCATTTCTGAGCCAGGTACAGCAGCAGCACCTGGTATAGAATTTTGTGCATTATAATCAGAATAGCCATCTAAAGGTTGATTATAAGCTCCTATACCGTTTGCAGAAGGATCATAGTATTCACCATTTGGACCAACAGCAGACATTTGTGCATTTGGAGCATAATAGCCTCCTCCTCCACCTGCTGTTCCTGAAGATCCTCCAGGAACGTTATTTCCAGTCATTGGATTATGACCATTAGCATGTCCCTGTCCCTGTCCTTGAGAATAATCTTCGTCATAGTAAGCCTGTGCAGAATTCTGATGTGAAGAGTCTATAGGGTAAGAATCATAATAGTGATTTTGTTGTTGTTGTTGTGGATGAACATCCTGAGCAGAGCCCTCTGCTCCTATGGGATTGCCATTCTGGTTGTATCCAGCATATGGATCATCCTCCTCGTAGGCATCGTACGGCGTGTGGTACATTTCAAGAGAGTGGGTGTGCAAGCGTAAAGAGGGTAAAGAGTGTTAATAAGTAAATTATGAAATATGTAAATGAGTGTAAATAGTGTAAATATTAGATACTAATATTAGTGTGAATGTTTGTTAGCTGATAATACAATTAATTAAAATAACATACAAACAAACAAACAAATAAACAAGCAAAGAAACAAAACAATAATACAATACAAAAATAAAAAATAAAAAATAAACAAAAAAAGTAAATAAAAAAAATAAACAATAAAAAAAGGAAAAAAAGAAAAAACAATACAACAAGGAAAATAAACAAATAAACAAAAATAAACAAAATAAAAAAGGGGGAAACACGTTTTTATATAGTTTTCAAAAGTAAACAAAACACAACAAAATAAAAAATTAGAACTCGTGGAAGTCCGTGGAATATCAGTCAAAAGCTAATCAGTCTAGCCAGATTGGGTAATCAAAATAAATGCCCTCCTCCCCATACAAATAATAACAAATAATAATAATAATAAATAATTATAATAAATAATTATAATAAATAATAATAATAATAAATAATAATTATAATAAATAATAATAAACAATAATAAACAATAATAAACAATAATAAACAATAGATAAATGCTAATAAAATGCAAATACTTACAGTAAAAGACCAAAAAGACCAAAGTATAAACACTAATAATATACTATAATATATAATATAATATAATATAATATAATAATTACTATCACAGATTTACAATACGTGCAAACTATAAACACAGCTAAACTGTGACGTTTGTGAGATTTTGTTAATTTTTATGTTATTGTATGTTATACTGTAAATAATAATATTATATATATTATAAATACTCAAATTTTTTAAAAAAAAATTAAGCTCCGTTGCTCAACACTATGTCTGCTTAGGAATAAAGGATTAAATTTTATTCTTGGTGAGCTATTAGTAATGTTGTCGTGGTTACGTGTGTAGGAGCAAATGTTTGTGTTACGGGGTATTACGTTAAACGCAGGGTTGTTGTTGTGGTTACCAAACAGCTCTGTCCGAGTGCTAGACTATAGACTATAGACTATAGTCTAGAGACGATAGTCAATAGTCTATAGTCTAATACTACAGATGCTATTTACATACTTAGTTTATCTAGGATGTCTTTCATGGTCATTTTATGTGTTTACTGGTATGTTAAAGGCGATGGATATATGTAATGGATTACAAATCAATAGACACGTGACGCGTTTTGCCACCCACTAAGGGATAAACACGTCCCATATCTCTATTCATCTATTACATCTATTATACTTACGTATAATAGATGTAATAGATATAATAAGTTATATATCGATAACACAGTATATAGCATACCATAGCTGATTGGCATAATCATCTTATTGTATATGTAACCTATTGAATCTATTATACTTACGTTTAATAGATCATAGCAGATTAAATAAAAGATTATAAAACGTGTATACGTAATACGACGTGTTACGTAAATTGAAGTGCATTTCATTGCATTACATTACATAACATAACACTGCAGTACACGTCGTGGTATTACCGTGTAAAACAACCAACAAGTCTCCTTATTATATGTATACTATTTCATAGTATACATTATATTCACTATAGTGTAATATAGCATAAATAATAGAGTACAAATATACAATATAATGTACTACAACATACTATAAGAATTGTTTACATACACTATATATATATATATATATAATAAATTAAAACTATATGTATATACATATATATATATAATAAATTAAAACTATATGCATATACATATATATATATATAATAATATGCACATATATATATATATAATATGCACACTATATATTACACTATATATAGTAAACTATACATAGTATATAATATAGTATATACTAAATATGTGTGGTATGTAAACTATATTGTCTATATATACACTAGACACTATAAACTATATAGTATAACATACTATAATAGATTAAATACTATAATAACTGTTTACATACTATACACACTATAAATCTATATTATATCATATTACATAATCTATTTATATAGTATTATACTATAATACTGTGAAAGATATAAATATTTAAACTGTTTACTATATATAGTAGAATACTATACTGTTTATTATATTATACTATATTCTACATAGTAGAGTTTAGCAGAATATATTATATAGCATAGATTGATTAACTAATTGATTATTACATACATACAGTCAGTGAATTGAATTGAATTGAATTAAATACATGTGCGCTTATATTTATTTGTTAAAGTTGCTATAGCATTATTATTTAGTTATTACATAACCATATAATAAATAACGTATTACTCACATCCGAGAGTTCCACGTAGCTGCAGCGGAATGTAAGCCACTCAAACCTATGTATTACCTACAACATCAAGCATTCAGTCCCGCCTATCCCTTCTTACCCTGTTTCACTACCCTACCCTATTGCTGTCTACCCTGTGTTTACACGACAAACTCGCAAATTCTTAGGAAAATAAACAAATATTTTCCTTAAATTTTTTTTTATTTTTTTTTTATTTTTTATTTTCCTTTGTTTACTTTTTTTTTGTTTATTTATTTTTCTTATTTTCCTCTACAACATAACAAACGTAAATTTGCCAGCGAAAATCCACTCGTTTTTTAAGAAAAAGAATATAAAAAAAAAAAAATACATTTCATAGAAAAATACACACAATACAATGTACGTGCATATGTAATCTAATCATGTCTGTCTATTTATACGAAGAATACCGTATACTAACAAACAGATATATACTACGAGTGTGTTATACTTCATCGTTTTTGCATTTTAACGTTCATTATTGACTTCTACGCTCTTTCGTATTCGTATTACAGTTTAGACTATAATAGACCCTAATACATAAAATAGTATATTATGCTCGCTTCAGTTGCTGCTACAGTCGCTTTGGGCCTTTTGGCCCTCTCGGAAGCGGCTCTTCCGGCTATTGAAATCAAAGGCAACAAATTCTTTTTCTCAAACAACGGCTCGCAATTCTACGTCAAGGGCGTGGCCTACCAGGCGGACGTGGCAAATTCATCTGACACCTCGTCGTTTGTCGACCCCCTGGCGAATGCGGTCGGCTGCAAACGCGACATCCCGTACTTGAAACAACTCAGCACAAATGTTATCAGGGTGTATGCAATAAATACAACTCAAGATCATACTGAATGCATGAATGCACTTGATGAAGCAGGTATCTATGTGATATCTGATCTTTCTGAACCTTCTCTTTCGATCAACCGAGATAACCCGCAGTGGGATGTGGCGTTGTATAAAAGATACACCTCGGTTATCGATGCGCTTGCTAATTATACGAATGTGCTTGGTTTCTTTGCCGGTAATGAGGTGACAAACAATTCCACCAACACTGATGCTTCGCCGTTTGTAAAAGCCGCTGTTCGGGACATGAAGGCATATATTAAAGCGCAAAATTACAGATCAATACCTGTAGGGTATTCTACGAATGATGATGCTGATACTCGTTTAGAACTAGCGGATTATTTTGCCTGCGGTTCCTCAGATGAAAAAGTGGATTTTTATGGTATAAATATGTATGAATGGTGTGGTTCATCTTCTTTTACCGAATCTGGGTTTTCGGATAGGACAAAAGAGTTTTCGAATATTTCAATTCCCCTGTTCTTTTCGGAGTACGGTTGTAATACTGTGCAACCACGTACTTTCCAGGAAGTTTCGGCTTTATTTTCGACAAATATGACTGATGTGTGGTCTGGTGGTATTGTTTATATGTATTTTCAGGAGGCAAATAACTATGGTCTTGTAACTGTTGGTTCAGATTCCTCTGTGACTCCTTTAACTGATTTTACATATCTTTCATCAGAAATGGCTATTATTACACCAACTTCGACCAATTCTGATTCATACTCGCCTTCCTCTGCAGCGTCAATCAGTTGTCCTGCAAATACTTTACAGTATTGGAAAGCAGCGACAGATTTACCTCCAACTCCTGATAGTAATGTTTGTGCTTGTATTGATAATTCAGCGGCTTGCCAAGTTTCCTCTAATGTTGAAGCAAAGGATTTCGGTGATTTGTTCTCCTATCTTTGCGGTACCGGTCTTTCCTGTGACTCTGTATCTGTAAATGGCTCTTCAGGTGTTTACGGGGATGTTTCATTCTGCAATCCTGATACTCAGCTTAATTATTTACTTAATGAATATTATTCTTCAAATGGTCGTTCATCTTCTGCTTGTGATTTCTCAGATTCGGCAACTTTAATCGCTTCTTTGAGATCTTCAACTGCTTCTATTTGTTTGTCTTCTTACTCTTCAGGCGCAATTGCAACTGCTTCTCTTACAAACGCTGTTACAACTGGTACTGGAAACAGAGGAGGAGCAGCTGCTACTACTGCCACTACTGGTGGAACTGTATCGTCTTCTTCATCTACATCTACAACCTCTTCAAAGAAATCTGCAGCCAATACGTTTGAAAACCCGTTTTCTGCGACTGTATTGGGTTATATCGTTTCAGTTTTGTTTGTTATTATTCCAGTTGGTTTGTTTTTGTAAGACTGAGAAGAAAAAAGAAACGAAAACTAAAAAAAAAGAAAAAAAGAAAAAAATATGTTAAAAAAATATGTTAAAAAAATTATGAAAAATATATGTTATTTTAATATATATTAAAAAAACATTTTTTTTGATATATTTAAAATATATATATATATTGAAAATTTTGATACAGATGTCTAATGTGCATGATGTTATAAGGAAATATAACGCAGTACTGGTTTTTTTTTTTTGTTATTTATTATATTTATATTTATTATTTTAAATTTATTTCAATTTATTATTTTATTACAGTTATTATATTGTGTTTCATACAGCTTAGTTTGTTGCGTTTTAGTTTGTTAGTTTGTTTTTTGAGTTGTTTATATTCATTTATTATATTATATTTATTACACCTTTTTTTCTGTTTTTATTTGATTTTTATTTTCATTCATTCGTTAATAGCATGATGCAATACACAGGTTAATTAAATAAATAATAAATAAATAAATAATAAATAAATAAATAATAAATAAACAAATAAATAAACAAAAAAACGCATTAAGGAAAAAAACGATACAAAAACAAAAAAAAATTCAAAGTTTCAGAAAGTTTCTGAAAATTTCTGATTTCTGAATTGCTAGACTAAACCTAAGAGTAACCCTAATTGTATTTTAATTAAGTCCAATATAGACAATAAACTCTACAATAGGAAATAGCTATTTCCTAAAACAGTTATAAATAAACAAGTTTGATTGTAAACCCTAACCAGATTTATTTTAACCTTTAAATTTTAAAAAAGCACCTTCACCGTTTGGATTTCGAGACAAATTACAGGATTTTTTCAGTTTTTTATAATAAAATTGGACGCAATAGAGCACTACTGAGTAGTAATATACAGTGGTATTGTAGAAAACGTTTTGGGGAGCATTTTGGGGAGCATTTTGGAGTGTTTTCCGTATTTTGTTGTAAAGTGCTTTAAGTTAGGCATTCAGCTTTTATTAACACATTTATTAACATTAATGTTAATTAATTACACATACTTGACAATCATGGCTACAGAATCTTATGCAATTTTGGAAACCATCGGTCATGGCTCCTTTGGAAATATTAAAAAAGTGGTAACCACTAGTGGAAAAGTGTGTGTGAGAAAAGAGATACAAAAATCACAAATAAAAGACTGCATTAACAATGAAATATTCATATTAGAAAGATTGAAAGGACATCCCAGGATTATTGAATTGTTTTCTACTGATTCAGATGATACGGAAATACACATGTACATCGAACACTGCGAGTTTGGTACTCTTTATGACTATATTAGGGACCAAAAACAGATCAAAGAGTATGCAATTTGGGATATTTTTGGTCAAATTATTGAAGGAATTTTATACTGTCATTTTCCAACTGAGAGTCATAACTATAATTTTAATAATTTCTACACAAAATGGGGTATTCTTAATGATCACAACAACATAAACTGTTTGAACAGAAACATCTTTGGAATTCTACATAGAGATATAAAATCAGAAAATATTCTAATCTCCGCTAAACAAGGCGAAATGATTAGTATAAAAATTGCAGATTTCGGTTTAGCAAGAGTGACTAATAACAATAATAAAGATAGTTGTTGTTTATTTTTAAATGCAACATATGCAGGAACACCGTATTATATGCCTCCAGAAGTTGTATTATCGCAGGATGAAAAAGTTTCATACACAATGGCCTCTGATGTCTGGTCTTTAGGTTGTGTTTTGTACGAATTAGCAATGAAGTTTACACCATTTTCATCTGCAAATTCCTATCTGCATTTGTGTCATCTTATACAAGGGGGGATATATCCGCCTGTGCCAACCGTTAACAATAACAATGGATACTCGATGGATTTGAAAAACACTATAGACTCATGTCTGTGTTTAGACGGGTCTCAAAGACCAACTGTAAAGGATTTAATAGTATCTGCAAGGGTAAAAGAAGCAAGAAGGGAAAGGGCCCTTTTTGAGCAATTATCTGCACAGCAGAGGGTACAAACGGTGGGTATAAGTGAAAGTGAAAGTGTAAGTGAAAGTTTATGCGGGAAGGAAAATATCGATACAGGTAATTACAACTGTAATTACAACTACAGTTACAACTACAATTACAACTATATAAATTCCCCTGGAGACATTTCCATGACTTGTTCTCCGGTTTCAAAATCCCCAAACAAACTTCGAAGACCATTACAGGGTGTATATTCTCCTCTAATAAACCGAGCTAGAAAAAGCGATCAAAGCAGCCAAATCTAACAAATCAACCGGTGTGTATATTTTATATTTTATATTTACATTTATTGTATATTATTTATTTATATTATTTATTATTATTACTTAATTTATTAATTTATTTGTAGTATTTATTTTATTTTATTTTATTTACATTTATTTTAATTATTTTATATTTTATATTTTATATTTTATATTTTATCTTTTATATTTTATCTTTTATATTTTATCTTTTATATTTTATCTTTTATATTTTATATTTTATATTTTATCTTTTATATTTTATCTTTTATATTTATCTTTTATATCATTTATTTTTACATTTTATACTTTTGACCTCCTTTAATATCAAATCAAGATCGTTATTTACACCAAGAACGACCTTTCCAAAGTCCCAAAACACCACAAGAGGCCTTTGCATCTCCCTAGGATGCCTTTCCAACAACATGTTTGCTGAGGCAATTGACAACGGACGGCTGTTTGGAAACAGCTGAGCCAAAGCGTTGATTTTCAAATTCTTGGTGTGCTTCTCCATCCTTTTAGCTGCAGCAGACTCGCCCAAAGACACGGATTCCCTGATGATGGATGTGATTCCACCGATCGGACCGCTCAGTTTTGCGGTTTTCGACCGGATTTGCTGTCGAGCAATCGGTCCGGCATCCCGCAACGCTATGTAATCTACGATCGTTTCCAACTGTTCCTTTGTCGGATTACTCGCACGGTCGGTTTCGTTAAACGGGACACTATGCAGACTCACAAAATCCTTGTACATGTTTATTTTGTTTTGTATCATTAATGTTTCGTTTGCATTTCCTGACCCATAAACAGTCACAACCGGTTTACTGCCGAATAGTTTTCTCAACCACCGTGTCATTTTTGTGTTTTGTGTTTTTGTGTTTATGTTTTTATTTTTCTGTAGCTTACTAGTACAAATGAGTGTCCAGGAGAAAATAAAATAAAAAATATTAAAATAAATAAAATAAAATAAAAAAAAAATTATTAAATGAAATAAAATAAATCACATTAAATTAAAATAATAAATAATAAAATAAAATACAATATAAATTTGAACAATTGAAATGAAATAAAAATAAAAATAAAATAAAAATAAAAATAAAAATAAAAAAAAAAATAAAATAAAAAAATAAAATAAATATAAAATAAAAATTAAAAATTAAAAATTAAAAATTAAAATTAAAATTAAAATTAAAAATTAAAAATAAAATTAAAAATAAAATTAAAAATAAAATTAAAAATTTAAATAAAATTAAATAAAAATAAAATATTAAATAAATATAAAATAAAATAAAATAAAATAAAATAATTAAAATATTAAATAAAATAATTAAATTAAATACAATTTAAATTTGAATAATTGAAATAAAAATAAAATAAAAATTAAATACAATTTAAATTTGAATAATTGAAATAAAAATAAAATAAAAATTAAATATAATATTATTATTATAAATAAAATAATAAATAATAAAATAAAATACAATATAAATTAAAATAAAATAAAATAAAAATAAATAAAAATAAATAAAATATTAAATAAAAATGTCTTTACAATAGATTATCAATTTAAAGTCATTTATTGAAATACAATATACAATATAGTAAAAAGTATATGTATGTATTTTTTTATTTATTATTTTTTATTTCCCCCCTACATATTCTAACGCATTCTATACCAACTATAATAACACTTTGTTATAGTATATTAAATAAATAAAATAAAATATAATATATAAAATATTTTAATGAATAAAATAAAATAAAATAAAATAAAATAATTAAAATAAAAATAAAAATAAAAATAAAAATAAAAATAAATATAAAATAAATAATAAAATAAAATAAAAAAAATAATAAAATAAATAACAAAATAAAACAAATATATACAATTGATATAAATAGTAATATATAGTCGATATATTTATTATTATACAAGTAAATAATTAATTAATATATATATAATATATATAATAATACACACTTCCTATATTATATACTGTATACAGTCAACTAAACAGAATAAACATTTTATAGATTTATTATAGATTTATTTATACATACATATACCATTTACTTGCTCAAGTATGGAATAGTATTTTATACTATAATACTATATTATACAATATCATTGTATACTATAGTAGGTACATGTATACATCATACATATACTAAAGCATTCTATAGGTATATACTATAATACTATATTATTATATAATATATACTATAGTATGTAGAATACAATTCTATATACAGTAAAAATAGATAGTAAACATATATATATATATATATATATATATATATATATACATACATACATACATACATACATACCTTTTACTTACACATATTTTATATACAATTATTATAGAATAGTATTTTATTTTATACAATACTAACGTATAGTATAAAATACTATATATATTATTATATAAAATACTATATACTATACTAGCGTATAGTATATATAAAACATATAAATAAATACTACGTATTTATATAAAGAATAATAATAAATATATAAATACTGTGTATATAATCATATACTACGTATATGATTTTTACCACGTATTTATTGCCGCTTCAACCTATTAATCAAAAGTTGCAATTCACTCTGCTGAGCAGGACCGTCTCCAATAATAGAATCCCCATTAAACCAATCCACCGTAACGGGATTTATAAAATCATTTGGATTTTTTCCAATAAACTCTGCCGCCTTATCGACCGAAAAGTCCTTTTCGTTTTCACCAAAAGAAATCATTCTTGAAAGGATGGAATTTGTGTGTTTGTCAATATGATGAGTGCTTTCCTTGTTGTCTGGATTAGAACCAGTGATGGAACCGATTTGAGATTCAGTGGCATTTGCAATATTCGACAGACTTTGTGTGTTAATTATAAACGAAAGCTGTTCTTTGGTGGGCGGTTTGTTTGTGATTTCAATACTGAATTTATCTGGTGTTTTTTTGTATTCTTTTTTCAGAATATCACCAAGGATGGTTTTTTTATTACTGAATAGTGTGATTACAGGTTTTGCTTTATTGAATGAAGAGTACATTGTATAAAAATATAAATAAAAATATAAATAGATAATAAAACTAAAAATAAATATAAATAGATAATAAAAATAAAAATAAATATAAATAGATAATAAAAATAAATATAAATAGATAATAAAAATAAAAATAAATATATAAATATATATAAATATATTTAAATATTTAATTAATAACTACGTCATTTGCTCGCAGTTATGATATAATTAAATTAATTACGTATAATCACTTAAACAAAAATCTACTGTTTTACACTCTACAATAGCCAACAAAACACTAAACACTGAATACTATAAAAAATGCAAATTAATGCAAAAAAGAATCCAAAAGAATCCAAAAGAATGCAAAAGAATACAAATAATTCAAAAATAATGCAAAAAGAATGCAAAAATAATGCCAAAGAAAAAAAAATACAAGATAAAAAAAAATTAACAATGAAATTTGAATCGCAAAAATTCTAAATTGTCGCTAATAAAAAACAAATACATACAAATGTACAAATTTTAGCGTAGTATCCATAGTGATATTCTCTTCACCATGCCAACCGACAAATTTTGGAGGTTAATTCTTATTTTTCATTTACATGTAAATGGAAAATAAGAAATCAACCATTTATTACCTTTGTACAGGAGGAAAAGTTTGTATGTGTGTGTGTTTTATATGTTTGTGTTTGTGTTTGTGTTTGTGTAAATCAACGTTTCTGTATATGTGTATGTATGTTAGTATGTATGTCGTTATTATGCATGTATGTATTTAATGTATTTTATATTTTATATATATTTGTTGCATATGAATATATACTAACGTATATATTCAATCAATATTGGTTGTATATTTGTGTATATTCATATTTTTAAACACTTTGGGCATTCATTTTTCTCTTTCCAGGTCCCGCAGTTACGTTCACAAAACGACGGTTGTACAGCATCCGTTTGTAAGCACGTCCTTTTGGTTTCTTTGGTTTTTCTTGTTTTTCCACTGGAGGGTTAGAATGTGAAATGCAAAATAAATAAAAATAAATGAAAATAAAAAAATAAAAAAACTCTATCACATTATTATATCAAATATTACATATTAAATATTTATGAAATAAACATTTAACAAACATTTAACAAACATTACCTTTAGGTGTTTGCGATTTCACTTTGCCAGCACGGGCGAGAGATCCATGAACTTTAGCCTAAACGTTAGCATACACTACCCAAAAAAAAAAAAAGAAAAGTATACCCACGATAATGCAATATGCTAAGCTATACTATACTATGCTATACTACACTATGCTATACTATACTATGCTATACTATGCTATACTATACTATCTATGCTATACTACCTACCATTTTGTTTGGATTTGTTTTGGATTTGTTTTGGATTTCAATTCAACTTCTATGCAGTGTAGAAAAAAAAAAAAAAAATATCAACTATTCAACACTTTCATAAATCATCACCATAGCGACAATATCCCATATTGAATATTAAATGCGTCTGCGTCGGCGCTTGTTGAAATAACAGTCACATTACCCGGCTCGGCCGATTAATAATATTGCCAGCGCCATGGCGCTGGCAATATACTCTATTTTACCCCAAACCCCTGCATCAATTATTGCCCTTTCCGGCCTCACACCCTAACCCCTTTGTATCCTTCGCTTAATCCAATAATATCGACAGCTCACTAACCCGATTGGGCCTATTACCTTCCCAGAACTCCACACAAATTAAATTTTGCTCCCACCCCTGAAAACCTTTAAAAATCGCCTTAAAAAACCTAGAAAACCTTAACAAGACCCAAAAAGCCAGAAAAAAATAAAAAAAATATACAAAATAACACAAAATACTTTAAAATACAATAAATAAATTATTATTAATTTATTTACAATTTATTTACAATCTACAAAGCACTATGGCTGACAAAGAGACAGTTGAACCCGTCCCCAGGGATCCGCAGGCCCAGGATCTGCAGGCCCATAACAACGACCCTGAGAACGTTGCTGGTAAAGAAATCGTCAGGACTGCCTCGCCGGGCGCGGCAGACCGGTCTGCCGGGGTCGGGGGCGAGGACGCTCGTGTTTCTGTGCAGATTCTGAACAGTCTGCAGTACCGCTCGGTCTCGCCCTGTCCCCCTTGGCTGGCTGACCAGAAGGCGGGTTTGCGGCGGAAAAGCCACAGTGCACAGAATAACTACGATCACGGTCATGGGCGTGCTTATGGTCATGACCAGGGTCATGACCATTCGGACGCAACTGTTGGCACAAAAGTTGGTGCAAATTCCAGGGATTTTTTGGAAAAAAATCAAAATATTGTCACGCCTGTTAGGGCCGTATCTGGCCGTGAAAATGGGAAGAATTTGAGCCAAAATATGAGAAATTTGGCTCAAAACGGTGGAAATTTGACCCAAAACGGATTTGTTTCCAGTAGTGGGGTTAAAGGTGGTCTAAATGGTGTAAATGGTACAAATGGTGGTACAATTGGTGGTATAAATGCTATAAATGGTGGTTCAAATGCGGCTACAAATGCGGCTACAAATGCGGCTACAAATGCTTCAAATGCTTCAAATGCTTCAAATGCTTCAAATGCAGCTTCAAATGCAGCTACAAATGCAGCTACAAATGCAGCTACAAATGGCATTAATGGAAACACATTTTATCCAGAATACATGTATCACCTGCACAGACAGCCGTTCCCCACACTAAACACCAACCTGCCGCCTATCCAGTCGACAACCGGGTTCTCAGCACCCAAATCCTATCTTCCACCGCCTTCGCCGCTCGAATTGTCCACCTATCTGCCAAATCCAATCCCACACTCGGTTCCGCACCCGCACCCTCTGAGTTATATCCCACAGGGCTCAACCACTCCGACTTCGTCCTTCGTACCAGTCTTCTCCAGGACCCCGTCTCCGACACAACTTCCGTCCCCCTTTTCGTCAAACAACGGATTTCCTATGGAAATCCCAAGATCCTCCTTTTCTGGCCAGTCAGCCTACTCGTACATCCCGGTTTCCAATCCAAACAACCCAATAAACACTGGAAACCCCTTTTCTGCTCATGGTTCAAGGTCAAATTCCTTTTCAGATTACAACTTTCCACTTGCTTACCAACTTAACTCTCCAAGTCCTTCTTCTCAATCAGGTTTTCCACTGTCCTTTTCGCATTTGCCCACCACCACTTATACCAATACCAATAATAATAACAATAACAATACCAATACCAATATCAATATCAATACCAACGCCAACACCAACACCAACACCAATAATAATAACAATTCAAACCCACAATTAACCCCAACGGCTTCTTATTCACCCTTCAGTCTTTCTCAGGAGCAGTTTCAACCTTATTATTTCCAATCAAACAGTCCTTATTCAGCATTTCAACAGCAACCTCAACCGCAACAACAGGCACCTACTTCCGGTGGGTCTTCATCTATTATGCCAAACTCCATGCATCATCACCGTAATTCCTTTAATTCACATTCCAATTCTCCAATGTATTTCCCCAGTTCAACTACACATTCACCCTCTGATCTCCATAATCTGTTACCAGCTCCCTCTTTAGCTGCGTTAGATTTCTACCCTTCCAATCCATCTTCTTCTAAAATTATTCCAACTTCAGTTCCTCCTTCCTATGAGATTCCTACTTCACATCCACACAATCATTTGAATCGACAGCATTCTTTATCGAATCTTTCTTCTTATATCCCAAGATCTTCAACCTCTGATCCTTATCCTCAGGCAAAGAATATTCCTTTTTATCCGAATCCACTGTACAACCAGTATGACTATCCACCGATGCCACTATCAATGACACTGTCAATTCCAGGATCAATGGGCCAATCTTTAAATACTCAAATTGCTACCAATGAGAGTCAAACTCAGAGTCAAACTCAGAATCAGACTCAGAATCAGACTCAAGATCAAAACCAAAACCAAATGCAAGATACAGACAATCCAGATACCTATTACGAACCCCAAGTTAAAAACGAACCCTATAATGACATCTCCCAAGATCTTTACCAAGATACATCTATTATAAAAAAAGAGTGTGATACAAACAGTAACAACAGTAACAACAGTAACAACAACAACAACAACAACATTTTATATGACACACAACCTAGTATACCATCCAGTATACCATCAAGAAGTCAGAGTCCTTCGGCTGCCCTAAATCACACGCAACATAACCAAAAAAATTTCTCTTCGAATTCCTCATCTTCACCATACTTATCCTCAGTATCACCCTTTATTAAAAACAATTCCACTTTACCTTCTTCTTCCACCTCCTCCTCATCAACATCTTCAATTTCATCTTCAATTTCATCTTCGTCGTCTGTTTCGACAATGTCAAGTGGTTCCGCTTCAGCATCTACTTATTTAAATCCAATAAATGTAACAAAAACTGAATCTTTCCATCCTCAAGCTCGTTCAGGTTCAGGTAAATATGTTTGTCCACTTTGTCAACGTGCTTTTTCTCGTCCTTCAAGTCTTAAAATACATTCTTATTCTCACACCGGTGAAAAACCATACATTTGTCCAACTCCAGGGTGTGGCAAGGCTTTTTCTGTTAGAAGTAATATGCGCAGGCATTTTAGAGGCTGTCATTCTTTATAATGCATCTTTATTTTAGTAATTAATTACAACTATCATGTTTTAAGATACCAAACCTTTAATAAAGACTTAGATGGTTTAGATACGTTTTATTCTTACTATTGATAATGAATACAGAATGGGAACATTAGTTTGCAACTTTTTGATTTTTTTTGGTTTTTTAGATTTATTTGGCAAAACTTGTTCATTTGCTACGTTGGGTTGTTTTTGTTATTTATTTACTTTTACTTTTTACTGTTACTTTTTATTGTTGTTACTTTTTATTGTTACAAATCTGTTCTTTAGTATGGTATGGTAATATAGATTAATGCATGGATATTTATCTTTTTGAAATGTTCTTTAATATACAGTAATAACAGACAGTAATTTATACAGGAACTATAAACATTGCATCACAAGTCATCCCATCCAAAGACTAATTCTTGAGCACGTTTGAACCCCCAACCAACCCATCCCTCACTTTTCCGTTTATCCCTACGAGGAGGATCTATTGTAAAAGAATTTGCTTTTGAAGTTGTTCTTGATCTAAATTGACTCTTTTCATCTTCAGTCCATGAAAATATATGCCGTAGTTGTGATTTATAAGTTGATAAATGTTTTTCATGTTCTTTAAAAACTCCAGAACCGTCTTTCATTTCGATTCTTCTTACTCCTCTTGGACTGTTGTTATTCTTATTATTATTAGTAGATAATTCTGAATTTGCCCTGGTGGAAAAACTAGGTGTTAATGTAGATGAAATATTCTTTGTTTGCCTCCTTTCTAACGTATTCTTACGTGCATATGGTAAAACACCAATAATATACTGACCACCACCAAACGATTTACCATTTTGTGAAAGTGCTACATGGGCATCTTCAAAATTTTTATAAGAAATTTTAACCCAATTTTGTCCAGTCTCAATAGGTTGTACACCAACATTTGGCTTATCATCATTAGAAGGTGAATTTGCTAAAGTTGGAGATGAAGATAAACTTGAATTAATACTTGTAACACCTTCCATTGGAACCACATCCTCTTCTACTCTTGTAACTTCTTTCCATAAAAGTGATCTTCTTCTATTGCCACCACGAGAACTAGATTTGTGAGAAAATGGAGAACCTGATGAGAGGTCATCATTGGAAGAAATAGCATTCTTAGAAAGTAGTTTGGAACGTAAAGGTGAAGGAAAAGAAGGAGAATTTAGAATTGCATCAGAAACAGATTGATTAGAATTAATTGAAGAGTCAAAGTGTTCCAATATAGGTCCAAATGAAGAAAAATGTCTAATAATTTGTGAAGACATTGGTGAAGGGAAACCAAATACAATTACAGATGTTATATTTGGCATAGAAGATTGATTTAAATCATCGTTATTAGAAAAAGAATCAGAATCATTAGTGTTTGAAGGAAATCTATTAGAAATTAAATCCAAATTATTAGTGCTTGCACTAATTGGAATTCTATTTTTCGAAAACGAATGACGATGGTTGTTGTTGTTGCTGTTATTATTATTATTATTATTATTATTATTATTTAAATTATTATCTAAATGCTCAGCTTGACTTGACGTAATACGTCTTGATGGGTTTAGTAAAAAAGTTGGAGGCATAGCAGAACTTGAAACATCAGAAATTGAATCAGTTGGTGGAATATCATCTTCGTCAATTATTACCGAACCAGGTGTACTTACACCTCCTACAGAAATTGATGGTGAAGGTATATTTGAAGAAGTTGGATTCAAATTTGATCTTTTTGTAGGTCTCGGTGTCCCAAATGAAGGACCACCGAATCTGGAATTACTTAAAGATGAAATTCTAGAAGATGAATAACTGTTTCTAATACTTTGTCTTGGAGTACCTGCCGAAAATAAAAAGTTGTTTGAACTATGGTTTACATGGGAATTATTGTATCCAACATTTTCGTTCGCATTGTAACCACCATTATAGCCATTGTACCCGGTTGAACCAATGTTTATATTAGAACCAAAGTTTGAGTTGTAGTTACTATTACCATTACTACCATAACTATTACCATTATTACCATTACTATTACTATTACCAATTCCATCACCAGAGGAAGCAAACTCAAAATCATTATAACCATTACTCATAGAATTAGAAGTTGGAAAGACCGCAACTGAGTTAGAATGTCTCAGTTTTGAGTATGAGTTTGAGTTTAAATTTGAATAAGCATTTGAATTTGCACTTAAACTCAAATTTGAGCCAAAATTTGAGCCTAAAGTTGAATTTCCATTCGAGTTCAAGCGATCAGGGGTAAGAAAAGAGCCATATAAACGATTTGATGGGGTTCTAAACCCATTTTGTTGTTTCCCACTCTGCTGTGGTGTTTTTAACCACGAAGGCGGTTGTGGCGGTACTCTTCGGCCGTAGTTTTCTGAGTTTAAAGGACTATTTTCAATAAAACCGTTCAAATTGTTGGTGGAGCCTAAAAAATTTGGACTCTCACCGTCGAATTTGGAAATCCCAGGACTTTCAATTCGCAGGGACATGATGGAATAAGTAAATAATTTAAAAGTTTAAGCTTAAAAGTGAAAAAAAAAAAAAAAAAAAAAAAAAATTTTAAATAAAAGAGAAACGATAAACGATAAACGATAAAAGATAAAAAATTTAAAAGTAAAAAAACAAATAAATTAAAAAATTAATAAATAAAAAAATTAAAAATAAATTTTAATTATTTAAATAATAAAATTTAAACTTAAAAGTAAAAATAAATAATAAAATTTAAGCTTAAAAGTGAAAAAATAATAAATTTAAAAATTTTAAAGTTTATTATTTCAATAATAAAATTTAATTTTAAACTTTGTAAATTAAGCTTAAAATTAAGCAAAAACCAAGTAAAAAATTAGATAAAAGAGAACAAAAAGAAAAAATAAAAAGTAAAAATAAATAAAGAAATTAATTTAAATTTTTATTATATAAATAATAAAGTTTAAGCTTAAAAGTAAAAAATTAAAAAATTAAAAAATTAAATAAAAATTTAAGTAAAAAATTAAATAAAAAATTTAAAATTTTAAGCTTAAAATTAAGTAAAAAATTAAAAAATCAACTAAAAAATCAAGTAAAAATAAATAAAAAAAATTAAAAAATTAAACTTAAAAATAAAAAATTAAGTAAAAAATTAAGTAAAAATTAAGAAAAAAATCAAGTAAAAGATAAAACGTAAATTAAACTAAATACTTAAATAAATTGAATATTTAAATATTAATTAACATGAATTTGAATTTGAATTTTAAAATTAAAATTAAAATTTTAATTCCAATGAAAAATTTTAACTTAAAAGGTGAAAATTAATAATTTAGTATTAAATTAAGTAAACTAAAAGTAGACTTAAATGAAAATTTAATTAACTTCGATTTAACTTGGATTTAAGTAAATTTGAACTCTAATTAAATTAATTTTTAAATTAATTTAAATAAAGTATTAAAGTATTAAAGTAATAAACTTTGTAAATAGTTCAATATTAAATATTTCAATTTAAAGTTAAAATTTAAAGGCTTATCCCTATCACTAATTATCCAATATTCGATATCGATATGAATAAATAAGTTTGAATTAAATTAACTAGAAAAAAAATTTCAGTTTTTTCAATTTGGTAATTTAAAAATAATTTAAAAAATTATTTTAGATATTTAAATTATTTAAAAATTAATATTAAATTATTTAAATTTCAAGCCAATCCAATTTTTCCTATAAGTTAGTTATTTTTCTTCTATTACTTGGAAATCCAATTTGTAAATTTCAAACAAACAACAAGAAATAAAAGCAAATGCAGTTTTTAGAATTTATTTAAATGCTGAAGAAATTCAAGCAATTTAAGAAAATTTAAGAAAAATTCAGCAATTTAAGCAAATGTTCAATAAAAAAAAAAAATAAAATAAAATAAAATTATTCCAATAAAACCACTTATTCAGCTAAATTTACTCACTCACTCAGTTTTTAACCAATTTAAACAATCTTTGCTGGTGAGAAATTAACGTCTATGGAAAGGAAAAGCGAATATTGATCGGTTGCAACGCTGGCCAATTCGATCAACACTGATTAAAATCGATTAAAATCGATTAAAATCGACTAATTTTACAATTTTAAAATTTTACAACCGATGAAAACCGACGAAAATTAAATTTTCGTCGGTTTTCGTCGGTTTTTATCGACTAATTCTGAACAGAATAGACCAGGAACAAACCGTATTACGACACAACGCGGTTACCCATTAACTAACGCTGCAAGTGCTGTTAATTCCAACTGTCAGTTTGTTTGGATTTAATGCGTATGTATTTATTATTGTTTACTCTAGTTAATTGATAATACTGTTTATTTATTGCGTATTTTATTAGTGCTATTATTTTACTTTTAATTCTGTAATTTACTTATGCTCTCAGTCAACTTGGCAACTTTGGCTAAGTTGAACTCGAACATTTCGGTCGAGATGCTCAGTAGATTTTCCAGATAGTTTTTTGTAACCAATGGTGTGTGTGTTGTAGTTGTAGTTGTAGTTTCGACTGTAGTCGGATTAGTCGACGCTTCGCTGTCGACTAATCCTATAGGAAGCTGTAGTTGCGGTGAATTGGTTCGAATTCCCACCAAAAAATTCGAACCAATACCAGACTCACGAAACCCTGCCTGTAAAGCAGCTACATAAAGAGATTTTGCAGTTTCAAAATCTGCGCATTGAATATGTAAAATCATTGGTTCAAATTTAAAATGCACAAATCTGTTACTTGCATTTATATTTATATTTATATTTTTTTTTTTATTTTTTTCTTCATACTCTTCACTTTTTCCAAATATAGTTTCCCATACATTGTCTACATTAGGAAAAGATTCAGAATCATGAGCAACCAAAATCCATTTTCCACCCCCTTTTCCTCCTACTTTTCCTTTTATTTTTTTGTTTTTTGCATTGTTTGTCTTGTCGCCATCTACGTAAATTGAAACTCTGCCAGAACAGCTCGAAGTGGTGTACATTGCTTCGTGTTTGTTGATAATTTTTATCAAATCGACCAAAGCCTCGTCGACCGAGCCTTTGGGACTTAAATCTTTTCCCAATTTTCCTTCTTCGGTACCGTTGAATGTGTTTAAAATTGTTTTTTTTTTATTCAAAAATGATGTCCATTGGTTGTGTCTATTTACTTTGGCTTTGTCCATTATGTGTTGTTTGTATGTTTGTATGTTTGTATGTTTGTATGTTTGTATGTATTTACGTATTACGTATTTACTTTAATAAACAACCGTGTGTTTCTAAATTACACAATTTTAAATTGCATAAAGTTTCAATTTATTGGGATAACGTTTGATAAGTTGTTAATTTTTGTGTATTATTATGTATTTAAATAATCTGTCTTTTATTTTTACTTATTTTTACTTATTTTTTTAATTTTAAGTTTAAATTTTATCAATTAATTTTTTAATTTTAATTTTATTCTTATTTATTTATTTATTTATTTATTTATCTATTTTAATTAAATTTATTTTTATTTTTATTTTTAATTAATGTACTTTTTTATTTATTTAATTTTTATTTAATTTTTATTTATTTTTATATTTTATCTTTTAATTATTATTTATTATTTATTATTATTTATTTATTAATTTAAATATTGTGTTTTTAATTAATTATTTATTTATTTAATGTACTTTTTATTTAATTCATTTAATTATTTATTTTAAAATTTTTTAAATTATTTATTTTATTTAATTATTTAGTTATTTAATATTTGTTTAATTAATTATTTATTTATTTATTGTTCTTTTTTATTTATTTTATTTAATTATTTATTTATTTAATGTTCTTTTTTATTTAATTATTTAATATTTATTTAAGTTTATTATTCAAATTTATTTAAATTATTATTTATTTATTTTAAACTATAACATCAAACAACGCTATATAATCACTGTATGAATTAATTATTATATACCATACGCTAGTATAGTATAGTATATATTATAATGGTATGTAGTATTATAGTAAATAGTATAGTATGTAGTAAATTATATTATATTATATAGTATTATAGTATAGAATAGTAATATAGTATAATATAATACTATAGGGTATACTATATATATTCTATAGTATATTGTATACTATTATACTGTATAGTATATAGTTCTATTCTATATTATATTATATACTATTATATAGTACAGTATATAGTATATATAGTATACTATATATTATATTACACAAATTATTCTATAATATAGTATATCATAGTATAATATACTTCAGGAAGTAAATGGTATATGTAGGTTGTAATGTATGTATATGTATAATAAAATAATATATGTATGTATTATATAGTATATAGTATATAGTATTATATATGGTATTATATTTTATTATTATATATTATTATACTGTACCATTAAATACTAATATATATTATTATAATAATACAATATATACTATAATACTGTATTATAATATAATAATCTATACTATACTATTATATAAAATGCCATTATACTATATACTATATTATATTATAACTATAATATAATACTATACTATACGCTAGTATAGTATAGTTATACACGAATGAAAAACAAAAAAAATGTTTAAAAAATAAAAAGCCCAATTGTGTACAACTGTTTTCTGTTTGGAGTGTAATTTTATTCTAGTTAATTTAAATGTTTTCTTTTATTTTAACAAAATTTAAATTTAAATGTTTTATTTTTTCATTGTTAAGTTCAATTTATTTTTTTATTTTAATGTATTCTAATTTACTTTTAGTTTCTCAAATTCAAAATTCAAACTTAAATATTTTTTATTTATTGTTTTTAAGTTTTATGTTAATTTGTGTTACTTTATATTATTTTATTTATTTACTATATTATTTATTTTATTATTTATTTTATTATTTATTTTATTATTTATTTTATTATTTATTTTATTATTTATTTTATTATTTATTTTATTATTTATTTTATTATTTATTTTATTATTTATTTTATTATTTATTTTATTATTTATTTTATTATTTATTTTATTATTTATTTTATTATTTATTTTATTATTTATTTTATTATT
>JAJMCZ010000002.1:145117-171319 GCA_030573245.1 Ascobotryozyma americana | reverse complement strand
ATCAAATAAGCCGGATATATCATAAATTTCGACCGAATCATCTTCGGCTTCGGTTATATCGGTTTCGGATTCCTCTTCACTAATTTCACAATCAGACTCTTCTAAATATTTGGCATATTTAGAGAAACGGAAAACTGGTCTGTATGCACTTGAATGAAGAGCATTTGCATTTTTAACGTTTCCATAGAAAGTTAAGTTATAAACTTGATTAGGCATTTTAGTAATTTTAAAAAAATTTTAATAGTTTTTTCTTGTAAATAAAAGTTTTATAAAGCAAATATTGATTGAATAAAATAAAAAAAAAACTTTTAAGAGGAAAAACAGACATATTTATAGACCAAAAGCTTTACACTTTCAAATGCATATATAAAAAAAAAAAAAAAAGAAAGCTTTCTGCTGAACCCTTCATAGTAAACAGTATACATTAATTAATTATTGTTGTCAATATTTGCATTCTCTATTATGTTACATGTGTAACAAAAATAATAACTTACAATCATATTTTACCAAAAATTCTAAATATGAATTTAAATCTTTGCAATAAATTGTATGTATATTTTTATTCAAAGTTAAAATTAGGTCTATAATTTAGCAAGCTCTAAAGGTCTTAATAATGTGAAAATTAGTATATGCTGCTAATTGAAAACTATAAAAAGTGTAGTTCAACTTGACACAGATTAGGGTAATAAGAGTAGTTTATGTTGAACCTCAGGAATAGAAGGGATAGGGTTGGTTCTGGTTTTGGTTCTGGTTCTTGGTGCCATTATGTGTATAAGTAATTGCAAAAGAAAAGTTGTGTATTTATATGTAGTTTAAATTATAATAAAGTAATAAATATTGCCTTGATTAATTATTTAATTCTACGGAAACAAAGCACTATTTATATACAATTTGTAGATACATATTGAGTACAATAATATACGTATTTTATAGATAAGACTCTACTTTTATTAAGTCCCTCAAACTCGTAGAAATAAGATAATTTATCTTAAGGAACTGTAGTTAATTTGATTGGATTTAGTAGATTTAGTAGATTAATATACCTCATTGATAGGGATAAAACATATAATTGGATCTAGACTACCTACATAAATAACAAGGCTGGTATGGTAGTGGTTACCATAAAGATGCCTTAACTTCTAGATTTCCAACATATGTTGCTAACAGAAGTCTATTTTTTAGAAGTTCAAATGCCAATGTAAGAGGAACTAGATTTCTAATAAAAGCTTTTTTTTAATTATTATGATTTGGAGGATTTTTAGGTTATATTTACGAATTTAATAAATTTTAGTTAGTATATGATGCAACCAATACGATAACCGTTGTCAAATTGAGGATAGAAATTTAGTTTGATATCAGTATATATATATAATATGTTACAACCAAATCTAGAAATAGCTACTCTAAAGGATTGCGATGAATTATTTTTATATTAGATTTTTCGAAATAAAATACAAAACAGATTATGATTATATAAGTTCATTAAGGTATTTATTTATTTATTTTATATTATAAGAAGATAATTTTTAAATTAAGCTTCTAAGCACGTTCTATTAAAGAGAATTTAAAAAGCTCCCGAGAATACCAATATTTGATTATATATAAATTGTATAGTATTATAATTGTATTTTTATTTTTAATAATTTTATTATTATTATTTTAATTATTATTACTTATTTCTTTGTTTACACACTTTATATGTTATTCAGTGTAACACATGTAGCGCTTTCAATAATGTTGTTCAACTTTAGAAAGCTTACATCATATTGAAATTTAGCATATGAATATATTAGCATTAGCATTTATATTTAGTTGCCTTCATTTTTTGATTTAACATAAATAATCAATAAACAAACCATATTTAAACCAATATCAATCTTTGCTTTTTATTTGCATATTATACAAACATTTTTAACCAAACTAAATACATTTGTTCAAATCAATACACTTACAAAATGATTCCAGCAAGACTCATTAAGAGTTTTATTCAAAATTTATTTAAAAAAGAGCAATCATTCTTCTTATCCGCAGAACAAACTGTTTTCTTTTATGAAGGTTTAAAATCACTCAAGAAAAAAGCAAGAAGGACCAACAAAAAAAATACAAAATATGGCAATATCTTTGAAGCTCTATATTTAGAGAACTTTGATTCTGATAATAATAATTTAATTTTTTCAGAAGGAAGTGAAGCTTCAACATTATTATCATATACAGATTATACTATTTCAAATATTTTAATCGAAAAGTTACAAATTTCATCAGCTAAATCTTATGATTCTAATATTAACATAATATATACAAATGAATTTGAAAAAAAAGATTTTGAGGAATATGAAATTTTTTCCGCTTTGGACGAAACAATATTATCAGAGTCGTCATTAAAATTTTATATTACTATTGAAAACGGAAAAAAACTTTTTTTTGAAAAAGGTTTTTTAATTGACAAACAGTCGTGTCAAGAATCATTGGCTACATTATATGAGAATGAAAATAAGAAAAATATTCTCAATATAAAACATAAAAAATATGAATTTTTAAAAGAGAAATATTATTTGGGTACTAAATGGTTAAAAAGTACTCTTACGAAAGTCACAAAGAAAGAATTATGAAAATAGTTCATTAAATGGTTTAGGTAAATATGTTTAATATAATTATTAAGAAAATTAATAGTAGTTTTAAATGATAGTATATAGTTATTAATAAATAATGTTATTTTATAAATTATCTCATCGTAGAATAAGAAAATTAGAAAATAATTTAAAACATAAAATAAAAGTATAAAGATTTTTAATGAAGATCTCCTATAATATTGTCGCTTAAAATACTTTAACAATAAATTATATTTTGTATAATACCTTTAAACGTTAGCATAGTAAATTTAGTTTATAATATTGCAATATTGCTATATGGCGATATTGTGATATAGCAATTTTTTGTAAATTGTTTCGAACGTTTCTTTATAGATTAGCATTTATACTTTACAATACGTTTAAAAAAACTAAAAAAGGCTAACTTATTATCAAAAGTAATCTATAACTACAAAAGTCTACCATGAAAGTATATTAGCAAATTTTGCTTTTTATAATTTTAAAAACTAATTCATTTTTTTTCAAAAAATATTATTCAATGAAAATAATCGATCCAGAAGCTTTTAGTTAAATTAAGTATAAACTACTTTTTAATCTAAATAACACATTAAAAATTTAAATAAATAGTTTACTCATTTTCAATTTAATTATAGTTTCCTTAGAAATTACATTTTCAATTGAGTATTATTATTAATATAGATGTATCCTAAAATAAATTGCATGGATTATGTAATTTTTTAATTTGCATTGTTTGCCAATCAACTAATTTACTTATTTCCAATAACTGTGCACTTTTTATCGAATAATTTATAATTTTTAATTCCAATTATAATTATAGTCTGTAAACCTGTAAACTATTTAAAAATCATCTTTAGACATGATATAAATGTCACCTGTAAATTAATGGTACGCAAGTTAAACTATATGCTAACCGAAGGCCAGCTTTGAAAGAACATGGTATTGAACTGGCATCAAAGTATTTACTTACTATTAATAAAATATAAGAATTACGTACGCATATTAGTTTGTACCATATGTGTTTTATGTATATTTATATATAATGTATGTATTTTTTTAGAAAACTGAATATGATTTCCATAATAAATGTATATATAAAGTAATACAAGAAAACTAACATAAATTATAATGTTATTGGTTAAATTAAGATAAGTTATTACAAGCAAAATTAAGTTTAATATATGTTTAAAAAAAGTATATTAAACACTGAGGAATAAATTTTAAAGGTAACCATGATAGATTTCGAGATTAATGCCTTAAAATCAATAAATTTTATAGTGATTCTGCTCGAATTCCTAAAGACACCTGCCTATTTCACGATTTACAATTGGGTTTCAATTTAGAACTCATTGGGTTTCTGTTCCATTTTTGGCCCGCCGTGATGTTTTTTTTTTGTTTTTTTTTTTTTTCTAAGAATAATAAAAGTATTATCAGTTTTTTGAATAGCTAAAAATTCTTTTAAAATAAATTTTTTGAAAATAATTGCTTACATATTAGAAAAAAAGAAAAATAAAAATATTTTATTGTAAAGTTTAATATTAAAATATCATTTATTTCAGTATAATATAAAATACACAACTAAAAATTTAATATTTTTAAAAATAATTAAATAATAATAATAATAATAATAACATAAAAATATTTAACAGTCATCATAGCATCCATTTTTTTCCTACCCTTCTTTGAATTCTTTTTACGCTCAAATGAACGCTTAAATCTCTGATTATCTCTATGTCTACCAAAATTTTGGTTTTTATTTCCTTTATTTGCTTTACTAAAAAGTCTATCATAATATTCATCCAATTCAAGATCGTAATCTGTACTTTGGTAATATTCATAATCATCAGCATTCAGCTCTATATGGACTTGTTGTTTTGGTAGTTCTCTACTTTGGTAAACTTCACTTTTAATCTAATATTTAATCCTGGTTCTAAAAAAAAAAAATAAAAATCTCAATTATATCTGAAAAGTCAAAGTATTCCTCAAATAATAAAGCCAATCCTTCAATTCAGTAAAATCAAGACGACTAGCAAATAGTTTGGAAATCCCTTCGAACTCTTTATAAGTGGAATACTCTGAAAAAAGAAGAGAAACTCTATCTAGTTCAAAAAAATCAAAGTAATGAACAAAAAGACTAGCTATGCCTTCGAACTTATCAAAGCTAAAATGGTCCTCAAATAAATTAGATACTCCATCAAACCCGCCAAAGTTAAAATATTCTTAGAATAACCTGGATACTCTTTCTATTTCTTTGTAATTACCCAAGCAATCAAAACTACCAATATATAAGTAATAATTTGAACTATTTTCCAAAAAAATAAACTTTTTCCTTCTAATATACAAGAAGCCCGAGAATCATCTTCACTTTTCTCACTGTCAGAAACCTCTAAATATTTTGCATATTTAGAAAATCTGAATACTGTGCGATATGCAGATGAATTATATTATGCATAAGCAGCTTTAGTACTCCCATAAATATTTAAATTTATATTATAAGTATTAGAACAAGCCATCAGAAATATTAAAATAAACTTAAATATAAAGAATTCCAGAAAAGTATAATTATTATGAAAAAAGTCAATAATTATAACTAAAATTAGGTAAAAATAGAAAAAAAAAACTGCAATCAATATATATTTTAGAAATATTGCATGACAATAAATTTATTAAGTTTGCCGCCAAATTATTTGATACATTGATCTAGAAGAGTTTGCAACAAAATTTGAATAATTTAAATTTTTGAATTTACAAAATTGCAAATTTTCATGGTAATAACTAAGAAGTAAATATAAAACTCTACTAAGTAATTAAATATAAAAATTTAGTCTTTCTAAAATTTATTCAATATGTTATTATGTATATTATTAAAAATTAAGAGTTTTTTCACATCTCGATAATAATCGTCAGTTTTAGACATTTAAAATTGTAAAAAAAAGCAGCAAGTTTTCAAATAATTCTATGTGTTGCTAAGTGAAAACTAAATTTTTGAAGTTACAATGATCGTGTATTAGGGTATTTAATACTAAAAAATTCTATTATGTAAGTTTGTTTATTTTTTTGAGAACTTCTTAATGGTTCGGGTTAGTTAATATTAAGTCTTAGGATATAAGTCTGTGATCTGTAGCTAGCAGTTAGTGCTGAACTAGTCATATTGGTGCTTACACCAACAAAGTTATTTATAATAATTTGCAGCAGTAGAGAATCTTTATCATCGTTTATTGTTAAATTAGTATGTTATTTTTATATAATATTTACATGGGAGACAATCAAGGTTTATAAATTAAAATATAATAAAAAAAGCATTTAAACGATATTAATTATAAAAATAATCAATCAGAAGATTCACTGCATCTATTTCTATTATTTTTTTCTTCTTAGCGCGTGATGGTGTTTCTAGCAACAAAATTAAAAGTAAATTAGGCAAAATATTCCATAAATTTAATGTTTACTAAAAGCTGAAAATTTTCAACTATTGTTAGTGTAATGCACCTTCATAAATTTATTATACAAGCTAAATACATTACTGTAGTACCAAACAGTTGAGTCCTACTTTGCCAATCATGTTAGCATTTTTTAGAAGTTAATTGTTACTATAATTCCTTGTTAGTAATTGGAAGAATTTAAATAGTCAAAACCCAAATTCGTTTTGCCTTGTTCTTCTCATTTCTATATTCTAAATAGTATAAATTATAGTTTAATATTTACAGCTCATTTACTTATTTTTTAATTTAAGTGCAATTTCATTTTTATGCAGATTTATTGTAGTATTGTTTGAGGGGAATTAATATTTAACTAAATGAAGAATTTAAAAGAGTATTTTTTACTCATCTTTTAAAACTTTAATGTACAAAAAAAAAAAATTCATAATATTTGAACAATTTTTTACACATTATAAATATAACTACAAAAACAAATTTTAGTGTAAGGATACAAACTTCATAACAACCACTTTCAATTCTACTTACCATAGCAACATATACAAACTATACCCAAGACACCAAAGATACTAAAAACTAATTAAACCAGCCTTCTGAATAACAACCAATAACAAAATTAACTCAATCAATATTCGTCCTGCCTCCTCTATTTTTAATCCCTCATTTCTGAATATAAATAGACCCGATACCTTCGTATATAAAAACAAGAATAAATATCAAGAACCTAGTTACCTAGCAACCAGATAAGTATTTAATATATTGTTTTACTCTTTACTATTTTATATTTATTTATATACAAACATATACATATATATCTTGTCAACTACGACTTTGGAAGTCTATATATTTCACATATAGACACGCGCAAGCGGCAGTACAATTTAACGTGGTTTACATACATATATATGCTCATATCTAGTATATACTTGAATTAAAATAATATAACTCGTATTACATTGTATTATTTACTTATATTCCCAGACTAAGGGTTATTAGCAACCAGAACCCTTACATTTAGTTGCATCTATATCCAATGCGAATCACAGTTCCTCGTTCGATCAATAGTTAAACTGTACGAGATCCTGCTTAGTACTCGGTTGGGAGAAAACCTCAGTAGAATCGTAGATGTTGCCATTTATTTTACATTTTAAAGTAGCGTTTTTTTGTTATAATATTTATTGCTAGAATTCGATTACAATTAAAATATATTACTATTTTTGTTCAGTTATTCAAATTACAACCTTCATAAAACTCTTATTTATGTTGGACATTGGTTTGAGGTGTAGGGTTTCCAGTCTGTTCAGAATTAATTGTTGCTCTCGATCTTGGTGCCATTGTAATAATATTAGTAGTAGTGTATGTTTGAATACGTCTTATTGTAAAAATAGTAGAAGTATATGTTTGAATATATCTTACTGTATTTATATAAATATAAATTTTATTATTAAATTGTTAGGAAAATATAATTGTATTAATTACTATTTAAGTCAGAGACTTAATGTCTATTTATATACATTATCTATATAGTAGAAATATAAAATAACTCTCAAAAGTAAAATGTAGATAAGTATACTATGCAATGCATAGTATACGCGTACTTCATACATAATTGTAGATAAGTGCAGAATATGCAGTTACTCTTATTGCATGTGCATATAACATTGTTACATGCATATTTGAAGTATTATATGTAACGGTACAAGTATGAATAAATGTGTATGGTAATGGTTACTATAGAGACGCATTATATTCTCTATTTCCAACAATTTATATTATTACGCAAATAAAATTTTCAGTACAATGACTGCGTCATTAATTTTATTTGCGTCTATTACGTCTGTTGCGTCTGTTGCGTCTGTTGCAACTATAGATGACACAACTGTGACTGTTGATATTCCAACATTTATATTTACTATATATATTATACTACGAATACAAACTATATACTTGGTTAGTAATGATATATTAAGTTAGTTCTTTTATTATCTACTAAACTATTTATTTATATATGTATTTTATATTACTAATAATATTAGTAATAATACTCTGCGTTGCTGGAGTTGCATTTACACACAACTCTCATAATTGTGACTGTTGTAATTCCAGATAATATATTCTAACATTTTTTTTTAAAACGGTATAAAAAAAGCAAGTTTTTTTATTTTTATTTTTATTTTATTTTTGAAAACCTCCAATCGACTCAAGTCTGTTAAAATTAGTTATTTTCAGATGAATACACCGAATAAAATAAATTTATATAGGAAAAATGGAAAAAAGTATAAAATCACATTTCCAATTATCTCTCAAACTCGACAAAATCATCATTTCAAAAGCTCCAACATCAATAATATATTGAGAGTTTAAAAATTTTAAGAGTTCAAAATCAAACTCTTTTAATGATGAAAATTTTAAACAATCAAGAAGTGTTTTTATTTTATTTTTAAAAATCTCCAATTGACTCAAGTCTGTTAAAATTAGTTATTCTCGGATGAATATACCGAGTAAAATAAATTTATATAGGGGAGATGGAAAAATGTATCAGAATTGCATTTTAAATTATCTCTCAACTCGACAAAATCATGATTTCAAAAATTCCAATATCAACAATATATTGAGAGTTGATTAAAAATTTTAAGAGTTCAAAATCAAACTCTTTTAATGATGAAAATTTTAAACAATCAAGAAGTGTTTTTATTTTTTTTATTTTTAAAGCCTTCAATCGACTCAAGTCTGTTAAAATTAGCTATTTTCGGATGAATATACCGAGTAAAATAAATTTATATAGGGGAGATGAAAAAAAGTATCAGAATTGCATTTCCAATCATCTCTCAACTCGACAAAATCATGATTTCAAAAGTTCCAATATCAACAATATATTGAGAGATTAAAAATTTTAAGAGTTCAAAATCAATCTCTCTTAATGAAGAAAATTTTAATCAACTCTCAATATATTGTTGATGGAACTTTTGAAATCATGAGTTTATCGAGTTGAGAGATAATTGGAAATCTAATTCTGATACATTTTTCCATCTCACCTATATAAATTTATTTTACTCGGTATATTCATCCGAGAATTACTAATTTTAACAGACTTGAGTCGATTGGGGTTTTTAAAATAAAATAAAAGCACTTCTAGATTGTTTAAAATTTTCTTCATTAAGAGAGTTTGATTTTGAACTCTTAAAATTTTTAATCAACTCTCAATATATTGTTGATGTCGGAACTTTTGAAATGATGATTTTGTCGAGTTTGAGAGATAATTTGAAATGCAATTCTATACTTTTTTCCATTTTTCCTATATAAATTTATTTTATTCGGTGTATTCATCTGAGAATAACTACTTTTCATAGACTTGAGTCGATTGAAGGTTTTTAAAAATAAAATAAAAATAAAAACACTTATTGATTGTTTAAAATTTTTCTTCATTAAAAGAGTTTGATTTTGAACTCTTAAAATTTTTAATCAACTCTCAATATATTGTTGATGTCGGAACTTTTGAAATGATGATTTTGTCGAGTTTGAGAGATAATTTGAAATGTAATTCTATACTTTTTTCCATTTTTCCTATATAAATTTATTTTATTCGGTGCATTCATCTAAAAATAACTAATTTTGACATGATAGCGATGTCTTCCGAAAATAATATTAATATATTGAAACTTACTAAAATAAATTGGCCAATATGTTCAGAAGTATTTACAAGTTGGTTATTTAATAACTTAACAATTCTGACACACGATTCTAACTTTTATAAACCTAATTAATCTTCCCATAGCTATTTATATTTGTAATTTCATCTATAGTATATTAGGATAATAATTTAATCTATTCTGAATCAGGGTTCTAACTTCTATAATAACTAATTTTATCTTACTTATTCCTATATATTTTGAGGGTGCCCAGACGTCAAATATAATGTGTAACATTATATTTTTAGGTTGTGGAGGGGAAATCATCTATATAATACAATGATAATAACCTTACTATATTTGTACTTGATTATAACTAATATAATGACTAATTAAACTCTTGTATATTACAATAGGCGTTTCATATATGGTACTTAACTATAATAACTTTACTATACATGTACCAGGTTATAACTTTTATATTAATTAACCTTGTGTATTATTATTTACATTTGGCATTTCATCTATAGTGTATTAGAGAGATAACTTTACTTTACTTTATTATTCTTATTCTAGGATATACCTCATATATAACTGATTCAATCGGACATATTATTAATATTTGCCAAAATATCTATAATATATATGATAACAATTTAATTATTCTTAACCCTGGATGTAACTTACATATATTTGATTAAACCTGACATATTATTTACATTGGGATAGCATCTATAGTATATTAGGATGATAACTTTACTATTCTTATCTCAGGAATAACTTATATATAACTGATTAAACCACTCATAATTGTTTACATTTGTAATTAGTTCTCTAATATATTATGATAACAACCTAACATTCTTATCTCTGGATATTCTTATATAATAGATTTATTTCAGATATAGCTATTTATATTTGAAAGCTTATCTATAGCTCTAAGGATAAATGTATTGCTACTCTTTTTCAAAGAGTATATTCTTATATAATAACTGATTTACTTTATATATAAGTATTTATATTCCCCTTAAAATATAATGTTAACATTATATTTTTAGGAAATTATCTATAGCTATAAAGGATAAATGTGTGTTTATTCTTTCACAAGGAGTATATACTTATATACTATTAATTAAACCTTCATATTATTATTTATATTAGGCATTTTATCTACGGTCATAAAGGGATAAATGTAATGTTATCCGATATAAAGAGTATATATCTCTATATAAGTTTATTATACTGTATGATCCTTCCCCCCCTTAGTTTTATTAATGGTCATCAAGAAGCATTTGAGGAGCCGCATCCTGTGCTGGAAAATGGAGGGGATCCTGAGAGCATGGAACTTGTGAAGAGACAACAAGTAAATTGGGTCTGTTGTATAACAACAAACCAATAATAAAATAATTATTATTATATCATTATTACATCATTATTATTATTCTTATATTCTTATCACTATTATATCATTATTACTATTATATTCTTATTATTATTACATCATTATCATATCATATTTTTTATTATATTATTTTGTTTGCTGAATTTATTATAAGAAAAGGGTATATAAAGACATAATTTGTCTGAAATATAATTCTTTTTCTCTACCTTAAATATATGAAATTTTATAAAAAAGTAAATATATTTTTAAAGTATTTATAATATATAAATATTAAGAAAGAATATATAAAAATATAATTTTTATAAAAGTATATAGCAATAAACGAAAATAAGTGAAATTTAAAAAAAGAATTAATATTTATAATTTTTAAAAAAATTATAATACAAACTAATCATAATATCTATATCCAAACCATTCTTTATTTACTTGGATTAAATCATCAATATTACAAACAAATTGAAGTAATGCATTTATGTTGAAAAAGTATGTGTATTACATTTGAAATAATTGGATACCAAAGTGAATATTTTTCTTTATGTAAGACCCTTAATCATTATATTAGCAACTACTTTATTAAAAATTATGTAATTCATTTGAAAATCTAATTAAGAGCAATCAAATCCTGCAATTTAACCTTGTAAAAAAGAAGATATTTTCACGAAATATGATGTGTTGTCAAGGGAAAACAGTAAAACTTGAGGTTCCTGACACAGTGTATTAGGGTATGATATTAACATATTTAGAAATATTTTATGAGAACTTATCAGAATCTTCTCCATACATTGCTAATAAAACTTTATATTTTTGTAAAAAATATTTAAGATTTTAATTTTAACTTTTTTTTTTCTTTAGCTTTATTTATTTTTTTGGCTTTATCATAGTACAATATTATTATTCCTATGAATATCTAACCAAAAGGTTAAATTTTAATAAATGTGATAAAATTCCATAATCTTATATACTGTAAAAATACTATATATATTTATTAAATAATTGATTTAAAAAATTCAATCTGTGGTGTTATTTTATTTAGTGAATTAGAATTTAAAAGCTGTCAATTGATGATTGAAGGTTTTATTAATAGGAGTAGATGAATTTTAAAAGTTTAACAGAATTTTCCATTGTAAAGTACAAACTCATTATATATGACTATATAAATTTTTTCATGTAAATGGTTGAATAAACTTAAAAACCCTCAACATAGTTTAAATCTTATTTACAGATATATTTATTTTTCAATGAGCAATTCTTAGTTAAGTGTTTTCTTATTCTTTTTTTTGTCATCACTTTGAGTATAATTTAAAAAGTTAAATAATAAAGGCATCATAAAATAATATATTAATAAATTTATAATGCAAATTATTTTAGTTGATTATATTTCTTATATATAAATAACAGAAAATAAATGACTAATATTGAATTTTTAATTACATAAGGTTATTCTATTCTCTCATAATCATTCGGATAAAATATGAGACGTTCAACTCCTTTAGAAGTTAATACAGCCATTCTTATAACTCCTCCAGAGCTTCCATCCCATTTTATAGCTTCACTTAGAGCTAAATGACAATTTGATTGTAAGTATTAATAATTAAAAAATTAAAAAAATAAAAAAAATTTCTAATAAATTTATTTACTTACCAATTTTCATAAAATTTATTGTTTCTTGTTTTGTCATATTTTGTTTAAAATTTCTATCACAGTATCCATATATGTACTAATAGATGTTAGTTTAAGACGGGAAAATAAAAAGCAACAAATAAAATAACAAACAATATATATTACTTACTGATGAACCGCTACCGGCAATAGCATAATCTTGCTTATGAATACTTCCTCCTAATGGTATACTATATACTTCACCACCATTTCGTTGGTCAAAGCCTGCTACAATAATTCCAGCACTATGTGTAAAAGTTTGTTAAATACTGATATTTAATCAAACAGAAAAGAATAAATATCTAGTACTTACGTTAAATGATCTTTATTGTTATAGCAAATTTCTTGGAACACTGAAGCAGCAATTTTTGTAGGAGGCTCGACGTTATTTTGTATACTAAATGTTAATGTGAAATAATACAAAAAACCGAACAATAAATCGACAACTAATAAAAAATAAAAATCAAATGATACATTAACAGTAAACTTACGCGAAAAGATTGAGATTGTATCTTACAGCATCAGCTACAGCTTGAGTATCAGCTGCTGAACCAGACCTAAATATTGTCAGAAATAAAAAATTAGATAAATTAACATCTAATTGCCATACCTGCCTAAAAAGTAGTTAGTAATGAAAAATAAGAAATAAAAAATAAAAAAAAAACCTACAACACCAAATCGTATCGTGAATTTGTGTTAATTTGTCGGAAACACTAAATATTAGCATTGTTTACGTTGTTTAACGTTTATGTTGAAAATAATCAATGACTATACCGATTAGCTATAAATGAACCCGTGGTTGTTCGACTGTAGTGTTAGAAATATACATTATAAGTAATAAAAGTATTACAAACGAGTACTATAATAAAAAATAATTATAGGTTGAAAATAAGAAAAATAAAATAAAAAAATAATATGATAAATGCAAATAAAATTTGCAACTACAACATATAAGCGTAAAATGATTTTAACATAAAAATAAATAATTAAAAATAGAAAAATAAACAAAAAATAATTAAACAAACGGAGGGAAATAAAATTCAATATAAAAATTAAAAATTGAATAAAATAAAATTAAAAATTAAATTAAAAATTGAAATAAAAATTGAAATAAAATTAAAAATTAAATCAAAAATAAAAATAAAAATAAAATAAAATAAAAATAAAAATATAAAATATACTATACAGTATAAATTATAAATATAAAAATAAATAATTACAAATATAAAATATAAAATAATAATAATAATTATAATTAGAAGAAACAAACAAACAAACAAATGCAAAAACAACTTACCTGTCTGCACCTAAAATGACACCGTCTTTAAACGTGACTGCCATACTAATAAGCGTTAATATAGAGAGACAATACTTCAGTAGCAAATAACAATAGTATGGTTTTGTTTGCTATTGCTTATATAACAATACAAGTTCTTTTCCCAACATACATTGAAGTTCCTAGACTGGATAACTTTGTTAGTGCAATTCCAAAACAGACAAAAATTAAACAAAAAAAACAAAAAAAACAAAAAAACACAAAACACATAAATCAAATTCACTTACTTAACTTCGCCTTTTTTAAGGGCGTTCATATCGATTTCGATCCCATTCATTTTGACTATTAGGAGGGAAAAAAAGAAAAAAAAAATAAATTGTTAGTAGAGAAATTGTAAACTGAAAAAAACATAAATTATAAAAACACACTTTTGTTTCAGTTTTCTTCCGTTTTTCCCGGTGGCAATTTGGTTTTTTTTTTATTCTTTATTTGTTTGTTTGTTTATTTGGTTTGCATATATTATTGTAAATGCTTTCTTTTCATGTCTTGATTGCCTAGTGGCAAGAATGTTTGGTATAGAAGTGGGTTGCTATGCAAATAATATCTTTTATTTTTATTTTTCGTGCGTTGCGTTGCAACGGAGGAAAAACAAAACTGAAATTATCAAGACGACTTCTTGACTTTTCCCGGGGAACCCAAAAGATTTTACCTTGAAGCTGTTGAAAATACAATATCCAGGATAAGGAGGGTAGTCCCTCCTTAACCATACTTCCAAAACAGGGTAATAGTGGCCAGGGTAAGTAAAGCATTTCCGTCTGTAAAAGATGCAATAAGTAATTAGGTAGCTTGTAAAAATTAAAATATTTTATAAATAAAAAATAACCATTAAGTAAAACCTAATTCCTCTAAATATTCTTAACAGAAGCCCAGGTAACTTTTAAAAATAGTAGCAACGAAAAAGAAAACTAAATATTTTCAGGCTTTTTAAAATGTAATTGTCCTCGAGGAAGTTAATAAAATAAATGAAAGGTCAAAAAAAACCTATAATTAATTATTATTACATAAACACTTTTCAAATCTATATACTTTTCTCTATCTTTTTTTTAAGATTATAGCTAAAAGTCTTTTTTTTTTTTTTTTTTTTTTTTTTTTTTTTTTTTTTTTTTTTTTTTTTTTTTTTTTTTTTTTTTTTTTTTTTTTTTTTTTTTTTTTTTTTTTTATCAGATAGAGTTAAACTATTAGTCTGAAATAGCTATTTATTTAAATGGCTCCATAAGTTAATCAATATTTCGATCAATATTTTCCTCTACTCTTTACGAAACAGACTGAAAGTCCAAAAAGAGTGCTTTTAGAATGTTTTTTCTTTTTTTTTTGCTTGAGCTGTAAATACTGTAAGTAAATGCTAGTAAACTTTTCAATGGAAGTGTTTTATGGAAAGCTATTTGCTGGCTTTCGAACACCCTTTTTTTAAACTCCCATAAGCACTTTTCACATTATCTATTTAAGAGATTTGGAATTCTTTGTGCAAGAAATTAATTTCTTTTTCGTAATTATTTATAAAAATATTACAAAAATTTCAAAATTTAGTATCTATTTATATATAGAAAACCAAAAAAAAAACAATAATAATAATTATATGCTATGTATTTTTTCATGTTCAAAACTTATTCTGTGCATTAAGAAGTACATAAACTTTTTTAAACTGTTTTAAGCGACTGTTTCCTTACTGTACAATTGACAAGGGGATATACAGTATCTTTTCTTCCCTATCAGTTAAAACATTCTCATTAGGTATAGAATTAGCCTGTGAATTAGATAAATAATGCATTATATTTTGTGCAAATTCACTAATTTGTCTTATGTAGCGATGATCTAATTATGGTGCCATAATTTTTATACTGTATCACAAAAGAACTTAGTATGGGACAAAACATACTTGCATATAAGGAAGTTTAATTATTACATATATACAGTTATTATAGTATATTGTGTAGTGGGTATTTGGTTATAGCATTTTATTTTATTTATGGATTACAGCGTATTAGATTATTTATGGGATAAGTTTTATAACGTTAAATATTGTATATTAAGTGTGTTTTATTTATAGTTATGGCAGACAAAATGAGGGGATCTATAGAAATATCTGGTAAGAAATGCGAAATATCTTAATCATGAAATTTTTTTTCCAAATGCAAGATTTCAGCGGAATTACTATAGGATTTCTTGTAATCCTATGTGGTAACTTTAAACTTATATGCTGTGTATTTTTTATTACTTTAAATTTCAAATTTTCAAATTAATACATTGTATTTTTTAGAATATTAAATTGTAACATAGATTTGTTTATTGAATAGTATAGCATAGTGTCTGATCATTTTACTTTGCATTATATTATTTATTATTCATTCCACAGTAATAAGTTTCTATGTTAAACTATTATTCTATTTTATAGTGTTTGTATGTTATTTCTTTATTTAATTATTTTACATTAAATTGTATCAAATTAAATTATGTTATATTTATTATATTTATTTATTAGTTTTATAGCATCTTATTACTCCACAGTACATTGTATTTTTTAAAGTATTTCAATTTTATATAGTTATTAGGTAAGCTATTAAACTAGTAATTTTTACATTATTTTTTAAATGATTTTTGTTATTCCATAATATTTATGAATTGTATATAATTAAATTATGCTTTTATAGTATTATTTATCATACTGTAGTATTTTAGTAGAGAGATTTTTTTTTGTATTTGTTATACCTATTGTACTTTATTATTTTATTATTTTAGTACTTTAGTGTTTGTACCTGAGTATCTTCATTTCTATCCGTAAATACAAATATAAATAATCAAAAATTTAATCATTCCAAAGTTTAACAATTTAATTAACATAAAATACACACGTAAGCAAACGACTGTAAATAATACAACGGCTAGTTATGGACAAGCTTTCGAAAATATACAATTATGTTTGTTGTTCAATAGGACGTTTGAGGCCAAATATTCGCTACTTGAAATATGGATTAGCCGCTATTATTACCACCTTTGCAATTACTTTAGGGGCTATATACTTTTCCCAGAGATTACTTATCTATCTTAGCGACTTTCCAAAAACAGCTAAAAAAATTGTTGCTAATCCTGGTCAATATGGACTGGCGTACGAGGAAACAGAAATTATTACAGAGGATGGAGAAACATTGCCTGTTTATGTCATTTTGGTGTGTTTTTTTTTTTTTTTTTAATTTATATTTAATTCAAGCTTTTATATTCTAATTTCCAGAACAAAGATTTAAACGGGAATCTTTCCAGTGAAACCATAATTATATTCTGCGGCAATGCTGGTAACATGGTGAGAATATAATTCTTTTTTGCTATTTTTGGGGGGAATTAAACTAATTCTTTTACATACAGGGCGATAGAATTCCACTTGCGGTTAATCTTTACAAGATTGGTTACAATGTTGTGTTATTTTCATACAGAGGGTATGTTAGTTTTGCTTTGATTTTTTATTCTGTCTCTACTAACTACTTTAATTATTAGATATGGATTGGCAACAGGAAAACCAAATGAACAAGGACTAAAATTAGATGCAAAAGCTATTTTGAAATTTGTAACTAATAATAAAATTCTAAAAGACACTGATGTAATTTTATACGGTCAAAGTATTGGTGGAGCTGTAGCAATTTATCTCGCTGCTATGCATCAAGACGAGGTATAGTTTATATATATTATATATTTTTTGTATATTATATATACGTTTGTGTATTATATATATAATACACGTTGTATATATTGATTTTATATCTCTTTTAAGATTCTTTTATCTTCGTTAGGTTCTCTTGTAATTATATTTACCATTATTTTACTAACATCGTTAGATTACTGCCTTGATACTGGAAAACACGTTTCTATCTTTACCAAAAGTAGTTCCATAGTATGTTGTTTTATTTATTATTTATTATTTACTCCTTACAATATTAACCCCCTAGTGTAATGCCATTTATCGGTCCTTTCGCTTTCTTGTGTAAAGAAAAATGGAGATCCGAAGAACTTATTGTGACTATCAATAAACTTCCAATTTTATTTTTAAGTGGACGCAAAGATGAAATAGTTCCTTCTTCACATATGGATGAGCTTTATAAATTAGCTCCCACACACAAGAAAAAGATGGTAAAGTTTACATACGGGTAAGTGATTACAGTTTAAATGAAATTACAATAAAAAGACTATATTAACCATTGCTAACAATTTATGATATAATATTTACTACTTATTATTTTTCATTTAGAATGCATAATGATACATGCAATATTCCAGCGTATTGGGATGAAATTGCTTCATTTTCGAAAGCTTATGTTTTCCATAATAAACTTCACAATAGCATTTAAAGAGTGTTGTGTTATTATATTATTATATTATTATATTATTATATTATTATATTATTATATTATTATATTATTATATTATTATATTATTATATTATTATATTATTATATTATTATATTATTATATTATTATATTATTATATTATTATATTATTATATTATTATATTATTATTCTATTATTACTGGGTATCTATTTTTACTTTATTTATGTTCTCTTGTTTACTCTTTACTTTACAAGCATTTAGGAAAATAATAATTCAAAATGCATTTGTAAATACATTTTATGCTTTGTAAATACATTTTATGCATTTGTAAATACATTTTATGCATTTGTAAATACCTTTTTCATAGTTTTATATCTCTTTATATAGGGAGGGGTTTTGAATGCTTCTTTTATGCTAACAAATTCATTTAGAAATGGTTCAATACATGAAGGTGGAGAGAGATTTTTGATAAATATTTATTATTATTATTATTGTTAACATAGACTTATTTTATTTATTTATTATATTTTATTAATACTGAATTTATTTTTGTTTTTCCCAAACGGTTGTCCCAGGCAACCGGTAGTCATGGTTATGTGTAATTGACTGTAATTCGGTCTCTATGACAACATATTTATTTCTGATATGAATTTAAATTTTAAACTTCAAGATTTTTTTTGTTTTTTTTTTTTGAATTACTGGCCAATTTTAAAATTTGCCACAATTTTGGTGAAAACTTTGAAACAATTTTCACAATTCAAAGGGCTTTTTTTTGCTTTGAAGTGGAGCAAAAAAAAAGCATACAGATATTTTGTCGAACAGTGCTTTTAAAATGACTTTAGAGGAGCTTGGCGATGTAATCACAACTTCAGTATCTTTGGGACAAAATTCAAATTTACCAAATTCTTCTAACGAAAGAAGCCCAAATCACAGAAGAAACCGTCTAAGAAACCCGAAGAATGCCGGAGAAAGCAACAGTAGCAATAGCAATGTTGTGGAAAATAGTACAGGCAACAGTAATAATAGCAACGCTAATGGAGGTGACAACCAGCGAAATAGGAACCGAAACAGAAACCATAACAGAAACCAAAACAGAAACCAAAACAAAAACCAAAACAGAAATAATGAAAACAGTGAAAATATTGAAGGTGGTGGTTCCAATGGGAACAGACAAAATGGAAATAGGTACAATGGAAATAGAGACGGTCCCAGAGTAAGCGGCAGAGAACGAAGTAACAGGAATTATAGAAATAATTGGGTTAGAAATAGTATTGAAGATGGAAGTAATATCAATAATAGTAACAACAGAAACAGAAACAATCAAAGACCGAGGAAAAACGGTACAGACTCAAATAATCATACAAAAAAAATATTTGGAAGCAATCTTACGATCTCCACAATAGATGTTCTTGATAAAGTAGACGATGAAAATTCAAATCAAGAAGAAAAAAAATCTTTTTCTTCTTATCATAATGTTTCTGATGAACTTGAATATTTTCAAGCTTTAGGTGTTCCAGATGATAGTTTAATTATTACAATAATCAGTGAAATTCTTTCAAAAAAATATGAATGTATGGTTTGTATGAATAGCATTTCAAAACGTTCTAAAATATGGTCTTGTTCAACGTGCTATAGAGTATTTCATTTTTCATGTATTTCGCAATGGGCTAAACAATCTAAAGAATCTGAGTCAAATAAACAAGATAATTCTCATTCTTGGAGATGTCCGGGTTGCCAATCTACTTTAGATCATTTACCCCGATCTTATACTTGTTGGTGTGGGAAACAAGAATCTCCAAATAGTAATTTAACACTTATTCCTCATAGTTGTGGACAAACTTGTGGAGTGAAATATGAAAATTGCCCTCATATTTGCCAACTTCCTTGTCATCCCGGTCCTCATTTAAAATGTTCAGCCATGGGTCCTATTATATCATGTGCCTGTGGGAAACATTCAAAGCAAAAGAAATGCCAAGATACTAACTATGAAGGTTGGCATTGTAAAGAAATATGCGGCGAAATAATGCCATGTGGCAAACATACATGTCGTAAAAATTGTCATGATGGTTTATGTGGGTCTTGTGAAATGGAAATAAATACAAAATGTTATTGTGGTAAAAATTCAAAATTTATGAAGTGCTATCAACTTGGTAATGCTAAAAATAGTGTAGATATAGATAAAGATGGAAATGTTAAAATTTGGGAGGGAAGATACAGTTGTGGAAACATTTGTGAAAAGTTTTTCGATTGTCGAATACATAAATGTTCAAAACCATGTCATCCTTTATCTTATGCTGCTGCTCATTGTCCTTTGAGTCCTGATGTAGCTAATACTTGCTTTTGTGGGAAGGTTAAAGTTGAGGACTTATTGGGAAATCATCGAGAATCGTGTCAAGATCCAGTTCCAAGTTGCAATCAAGTATGTGATAAAGTTTTACCATGTGGACATAAATGTACAGAGATTTGCCATGATGGACCTTGTAGTGCATGTGAAGTTGAAGTAACTAGAGAATGTGTTTGTGGATACTCAAATATTACATTAACTTGTAAAGAATTAGATGGGAATAATAAGCCAAAATGCAATCGTATTTGTCATACTCGTTTAAATTGTCAAAGACATGAATGCGGACGAAGATGCTGTTCTGCTGAGAAAACCGCTACTCAGCGCATGTTGAAAAAGAAACGTGGAAAAATTTTAAACTTCACTGATGATATGTTTGAGCCAGAACATATATGTACTCGAAATTGTGATAAATTATTAAAATGTGGCAATCATCATTGTCAAATGATTTGTCATAAAGGTGCTTGTAATACTTGCTTGGAAGCAAGTTTTGAAGAGTTAACATGTAATTGTGGACAAACTAAAATCATGCCTCCCATTCCCTGTGGAACTGCACCGCCAAAATGTAAATTTTCGTGCACTAGACCTACAAGTTGTGGACATCCTCTTGTCAAACATGATTGTCATTTTGATGATGTTCAATGTCCCTCTTGTCCTTATTTAGTTGACAAGAAGTGTACATGTGGTAAAACTGTTATTAAAAATCAGCATTGTGGGAGAAAAATAATTACTTGTGGAAAGGTTTGTGACAAGATTTTATCATGTGGTGCTCATAAGTGTAGAAAAATATGTCATAGTGATGGACAATGTGAATCACCATGCACACAACCATGTGGTAAAATTAAATCTTGTGGACATCCTGATACTAAACCATGTCATGCTCCATACAAATGTAAAGAGTCAGATCCTTGTCAACATTTAGTTGAAATTCGTTGTCCTTGTGGAAATCTTACAAAAAAAGTTACTTGTAACAGTTCAATTAACAGCAGTGGTTCACATATTGCCTTAAAATGTAATGACCTTTGTTTTGTTTTGGAAAGGAATAAGAAATTAGCTGAAGCTCTTAATATAAATGTTTCAGATCCAGCAAGAACTACAATTCCTCATTCAGATTATATACTTTCATTTTATTCAAAGAATAAACTTTGGAGTGAAACTATTGAAAATACATTGAATGATTTGGTAATAAATTCATTGGCGTCAAAGAAATCATTATCATTTCCTCCTATGAAAAAGGCACAGAGACAATTTATTCATTGGCTTGCAGAAGTGTATGGGCTTCAAAGCGTTTCACAAGATCCAGAACCTTATAGAAACGTTGTCGTTACGAAAACGTCAACTACACATGTTTCAGAGCTTTCATTGGCTGGTTCGTTCAGTTTACGGTCGAAAATACCAGTTTCAGTTTTACAGAAAACAGATGGAAAAATAAAATTTTCTAGTGGACCGATATTAGAACAAATGAATAAAAGTTCTACAAACGATGCATTTGGAATACTACTTAAAGTTCCATATACAAAGGAAATTGATAAATATGAAATTAAAGAAAGTCTTAAAGAGTTACTAAACAGAATAAGCACTTTGAAAATGGATATTTCGTTTTCAGAAAATAACGAGGTTATTCTCATTCCTTTGGAGTCTTCGTTAACAAATTTTGAATTAAATTCTGAATTAAAAGGCATCCAAATACCTATAGAAGCTAGGTTGGAATCGATTGGATTCCCTTCAAAGGTTGAATATTTGCAATAAAGAGTACCTTAATTACGATAAAGGTTATGATAGAGATTACGATAAAGATTATGATAGATATTACAATAAAGATTACGATGAAGAATTACGATAAAGATTAATACGGCAATGGAACAGAACAATATTGTCTACCTTTCTACTGTATACTTTTTACTTCCTGTCTATCTACTTGTCTATGTGTATTTGTATTAAATTCTTTATCTATCAGTATTATTTCCTATTCATTATTTACTATAATTACCTACCCATTAGTTATTAAAATCATCCACTGCCTATTATTTATAAAAATTTATTCTAATTTAAATATATTTCTTTGAGTTTCTGTAAAATGTACCCTTTTAAGAAATTAATCGCATTTCTAATTAAATTAAATTCTAAATAGTCTTTTTATAGGTTGTCATGGTTACATATTGTTGTACTACCTGGACAATTTATTGTATAAAAATAAACAGTCACAATACAAATCAGAAATATTTGCGTCAAAAATTATATTTGAATTTATTAAAAAATTCCTAAAACGCAACGCAACGCAAAAGATTTTAGTAATACAGAAAATTGAAATCTTTAATATTCAGAAATTTAACTTCACCATTCACCGAAAAGGGAAAGAAAAGTCAGCTAAAAGTAAAGAGTAAGTATTGATTTATTTTGAGATATTCGATATTTGAATTGATTTCTATCGGTTTTGTTGTTAGCGATTGTCCATGTGTTTCTGCTTTGCTAATATTTTTTCTTTTAGTGGGTGCATATAAATATCTTCAAGAGGTGAGTTAAAACTTATAATAATTTAGTTTAGTTTATTTTGTCTTGGGTTTTTGTTTTTGGAAATTCAATGGTTTAATGGTTTTCTTTATTATTGATTTATTTTAAAACTTGCTAACTTTTTAGCTTCAACGCAAAAAACAATCAGATATTCTTCGTTTTCTTCTCCGTGTAAGATGTTGGGAATATCGTCAATTAAATGTTATTCATAGAGCTTCAAGACCATCTCGTCCTGATAAAGCGCGCAGACTTGGATATAAAGCTAAACAAGGTTTTGTAGTATATCGTATACGTGTGCGCCGTGGTGGACGTAAGCGCCCAGTACCAAAAGGTGCTACATATGGTAAACCAACAAATCAAGGAGTAAACCAACTTAAATATCAAAGATCATGCCGTACAACAGCAGAAGAACGTGTTGGTAGAGTCTGCTCAAATCTTCGTGTTCTTAATTCTTATTGGGTTAATTCTGATTCTTCATATAAATATTTTGAAGTTATCCTTGTTGATCCTTCTCACAAAGCTATTCGCAAAGATCCAAGAATTAATTGGATTGTTAATCCTGTTCATAAACACCGTGAAAGCCGCGGTCTTACTGCTGCTGGTACAAAGAGCAGAGGTATTAACAAAGGTCATCGTTATAATAAGACAAAGGCTGGACGTCGTAAAACTTGGAAAAGACACAATACTCTTTCTTTATGGAGATATCGTTAGATGGATTAAACCTTTTGTTTATATTTGTGATGTATTTTATATTAATATGTTTATATATTTAAATATGATAAGTGAATAAAAATATAATAAGAGAATAAAATTTAAATATGATTACATTTAGCAGAAACTATATAAAACAATTAAAGAATTTGTATAAAGTAAAATTATAAATTTGTTGTGAAACAAATAGTAAAAAGTTAGATGTATATGAAAAGTGCAAAACTATAAACTGTATAAATATATATATATATAAATTTTAATGTATTAATTTAAAACATAAAAAATATAAAAATTATATTATAATCAATAACTAAGTAGATTCTGTCATTACTGCATCTTCATCAGCAACAACTGATGTTTCTTTTGCATATGCTTCTGCTTCATCGAAAATATCTTTTGGTACATATTCATGGTGACCATTTGTATCCTTTGAAACCCAGCTAAGCTCTAATTCAAAATCTTTATCTTTAGCATCTCCATGAGCTAAATATATTATTCTAGCAGCTTCTTTAACTGCTTCTTTTACTGTAATATTAGGAAGATCAAGTTTTTCTAATTCTGATCTAGCTGTTTGCCTTCCTTTTCCAGCTGCAGTTCCTACATAACCCTGATATGTTAAATTATTGCAAGATGAATATAAATAAAATAATAATAATAATAAATACTCACCCAATAAGAACCACTGGGTTCTATCATATACAAATGAGAACCATCTTCATCCATACCACCAATTATAGCTGAAACACCGAAAGGACGTACAGAGTTATATAAAGTATAAGCTTGTACAAAACTTCCTAAACGCATAGCCATTGATTCTAAAGGAATGGGTGTTTTGTAAATAAATCTCCAAGACTCTGTTTCATCTCTTCCTCTACTGACTAAATGTCTTCCATCGGGGTTTAGACCAGAATAGACCTATTCGTTAGTGATTAAATAAAGAGTAAATAATTAATAAAAATATTAACAACTACATACAACACCTATATGTTTATCTATAGTTTGTATTTTTCTATTTGCATTTGGAACAAGAAGTTTTGATGCGGTTATGATTTCTACAGCTAAAACCACTCCGTCGCTACATTTTATTCCTATTGATGTTCCACCATTTTCTACAGCTTTTGTCGCGTATTCTACCTGGAAATTTCGACCATCTGTGAGTTAGTACAAGGTGCAATGAAGATGGGATCTAAAAGTTGTAAGCGAGTTTGAAGTTGAGTGTGAAATTGAGTGTGAAATTGAGTGTAAAATTGAGTGTAAAATTGAGTGTGAAATTGAGTGTGAAATTGAGTGTGAAATTCAAGTATGAAATTTAAAATAGATTATAAAGTATAATTATAAAGTATAATTATAAATTATAAATATAAATTGTAAATTATAAAATAAATTATAAAATAAATTGTAAATTATAAAATATAAATTATAAATTATAAATGATAAAATAAATTGTAAATTATAAATTATAAACCACTTTATAAATTATAATTAAAAATATAAATTTCAAATTTAAATAAAAAAGCTCTATTTCAATTTTGAATTTCAAATTTTAAATTTTAAATATAAAATTTTAGAGTATAGAATACGAATTAAAACATAAGATATAGACTATAAAATTTAAAATTTGAAATTTGAAATTTAAAATAAAAAAAAAAAATAGAAGTAAAAATATTTATAAGCTATAAAAAATGACTGAAAAGCAAGTTATAATTTATATCATATAAATTATTCAGGTCTCATATTAAATTTAAAATATAAAAATAAAAATAAAATAAAAATAAAATAAAATAAAAATAAAAATAAACTAAAAATAAACTAAAATAAAAATAAAATAAAAATAAAATAAAATAAAATAAACTAAAATAAATTAAATTAAAATAAAATAAAATAAATTAAATTAAAATAAAATAAAATAAAATAATATAATATAATATAAAATAATATAATATAAAATAATATAATATAAAATAAAATAAAATAAAATAAAATAAAATAAAATAAAATAAAATAAAATAAAATAAAATAAAATAAAATAAAATAAAATAAATTAAAATAAAATAAAATAATATAATATAAAATAAAATAAAATAAAATAAAATAAAATATAATATAAAATAAAATAAAATAAAATAAAATAAAATAAAATAATATAATATAAAATAAAATAAAATAAAATAAAATAATATAATATAAAATAAAATAAAATAAAATAAAATAAAATAAAATAAAATAAAATAAAATAAAATAAAATAAAATAAAA
>JAJMCZ010000002.1:114852-145017 GCA_030573245.1 Ascobotryozyma americana | reverse complement strand
ATAAAATAATTAAAAATAAAGACAATCGATAGTTTATAATTTATAATTATAAGTAATCATAATTTCATCTATAATTTAATCTTTCAGCTAAATTCAAACTATGCACAAATTAAACGCAAAGTAAACACAAATTGTGACCATATTTTGAACTCAAACTAAACTCAAGTTTAATCCACGTAGATAGACTGAAATATTATAAATATAAACAAATATACATAAATATGAAATATGCTTATAATATAGTTTACAACTATAACTTTAAATTCCATTCCAATTCCAAACCCAGAAAACTGTAATTATAAACAAAAACAACACAGTACTAAGCACAATCTAAAAATAAATCTGCATACCAGGACTGAAAACACTGTTTGAAAGATCGTAACCGGTTCCAATTGAAGTCTACACGTTAGAAATGCCACTATTGAATGCCTAAATTTACAAAAACTTACCATTTTAGTTAACAAATAATAAAAAATCAGAATAAAAGGATGAATAATAAAGATTTAAATCTGAGCGTATGAAAGCGTATGAAAGCGCATGAAAGCGTATAAAAGCGTATAAAAGCGTATAAAAAGCGTATAAAAGCGAATAAAAGCGTATAAAATCGTATAAAAAGCGTATAAAAGCGTGTGCAATGTGAAAATGTATGCAAAATGATCGGTTTCGCTGGTGGCGACTCAGAGGAAGCGATCAATCGTCCCCGGTTTACGTTTTACAGTGTATTATAATACTAGTTGTTATGGCAGATTTACAGTTACTATGGAGGTTTAAAAGGTTTATTGCTAGCCTTTTGTGTTTTTTAGCGTTTTCTGCACTATTTTGACCTTTTTAGCATTCTGCTTTTATATGTAAAAGTAGAACCAGTGTATTGAATGCTTTTTTTAGTATGTTTGTAATCTCTGTAAATTGTAGATTAAATATTTGTATTTTTTATTGTATATGGGTAAAAAAAAAAAACACTATATTTTTTTCCCGAAACTGTGAATAAGCTCAATAATACTGTCTTAACACACAAAAAGATTTTTCTAAAGTATTAAAATAAACCTCCAATACTGTTCTAAATTAAGTAACAAATACCTTGATCAAATGAACAATTCTATAATAGAAAAAAGGACCAAATATCCTAAAAGGCACTAGAACCATCCACTAGGAACTAGTGGTATTTAGTATAGTGTAGTTCAATATTTCGACATTAAAATATACATCCACAAGTGTTATAAATCTACGAATCTATTGTACATCTAAAATCTACAGTAACAAATAATACACAAATTTTACAAATCTACTATTAATATAGCATCAATCATTGCAACAATGTTTATGGAAAAAACACCATCGCACCCAAGATTGATTCTTTATTCTATCCAATTCATAGAAACTACAAACAGTCTATACCACAATACAATAAATAAAATATAAAATATAATAAACAAAGCACCATAATACAGAATTTGTAACTTTATATAAAATATGAATTTGGAATCTTCCTAAGGAGAAAAGAAAAGAAAAAAAAAAAATTTTTTTCTTTCTCTTATATAGTAAACAATCACCACAGCAACCAGATTCGTGTAAAAAAAAAAACTACAGCAATTCGCTAAATTATAAAAAAAAATTCCATACCGGAAATCAGTAAATTTCGTACCGGTGGAAAAAGAAAAATTTATCGATAAAACCCGGTCATTTCTGAAATTTTAATCGGTTTCAGTCGATTAAAGTCGGTCAATCAAGTCACTCGATCAGTTTCTACTCACAAATCATTCGGTTGCTTACCGTCAAAATCGAACTAATCGGTCAATCAATCAGTCCCGCTCTAATAAAAATCGAACTAATCGATACTTAATTCGAACATTCGGTATAGTTTATAATTCTAATTCAACGCTAAATAGATTTATTTTAACCAAAAATGGCACAGAAAACTGCAATTATTTCCGTCTACGATAAAACAGGCCTTTTGGACCTTGCCAAAGGTTTTCACAAACAAAATGTCAGAATTCTTGCTTCAGGCGGTACCGCTAGACTTATCAGAGATTCAGGATTTCCAGTTGAGTATGTTTTAATTTTATAAGTTTTATATGTTTTTAATTTTATAAGTTTTATATGTTTTTAATTTTATAAATTTTATACATTTTTCGTACACCCCGCTAACTCCCAGCGATGTGAGCTCAATCACTCACGCACCAGAAATGCTCGGTGGTCGGGTAAAAACCTTACACCCAGCAGTCCACGGCGCCATCCTCGCCAGAGATTTGCAATCAGACGAAAAAGAATTAGCCCAATTAGGCATACAAAAAGTAGACTTCGTTGTTTGCAATCTCTACCCTTTCAAAGAAACAATCTCAAAACTTAATGCTACCATAGAAGAAGCAGTTGAAGAAATTGATATTGGTGGTGTAACATTACTTCGAGCAGCAGCTAAAAATCATTCAAGAGTTACAATCCTTTCTGATCCATCTGACTATCCTAGTTTTCTTGATCAACTCAAAAATAGCGGATCGATTTCTGCTGAATCTAGAAAATTATATGCTTTGAAAGCATTTGAAATGACTGCTGAATATGATGAAACAATTTCAGATTTTTTTAGAAAACGTTATTCTGAAGGTCGTCAGATGATTCGTTTAAGATATGGTGCAAATCCACATCAAAAACCTGCGCAAGCTTTTATTACTCATGGCGATTTACCTTTTAAAGCTCTTAATGGTTCACCAGGTTATATTAATTTACTTGATGCTTTAAATTCTTGGCAATTGGTAAGAGATTTATCAAAATCTCTTCATTTACCTGCCGCTGCTTCTTTTAAACATGTTTCACCAGCTGGTGCTGCTGTTGGAATACCATTAACTGACGTTGAAAAGAAAGCTTATTTTGTTAATGATATAAAAAATTTATCTTCATTAGCTTCTGCTTATGCTCGAGCTCGTGGTGCTGATAGAATGTCTTCATTTGGTGATTTTATTGCTCTTTCTGAAGAAGTTGATTTACCAACTGCACAAATTATTTCAAAGGAAGTATCTGATGGTATAATTGCTCCTGCTTATTCAGAGGAAGCCTTTGACCTTCTACGTAAAAAAAAGAATGGAAAATATTTAATTTTATTAATTGATCCTGAATACATTCCTCCACAATTAGAATCACGTCAAGTATTTGGTATTACTCTTCAACAACGTCATAATGATGCTCAATTTACTCCTAAAAAATCTTTTAATGAAGTAATTACTTCTTCTCGTTCAACTGCTGCCGAAGAAGATACATCTGCTACTTTTTTACTTCCAGAAAAAGCTCGTATAGATCTTACTCTTGCAACAATTGCAATTAAATATACTCAATCAAATTCTGTTTGTTATGCTAAAAATGGTATGGTTATTGGTTTAGGTGCCGGTCAACAATCTAGAATTCATTGTACTCGTCTTGCAGGTGATAAAGCTGATAATTGGTGGCTTAGACAACATCCTCGTGTTTTAGCTTTTGAATGGGCCCCAGGAACAAAGAGACCAGATAAATCAAATGCAATTGATTTATTTGTATCTGGTGAGGTTGAACATCTTTCTGGTCCAGAAAAGAAAGATTTTGAATCTAAATTTAAACAAGTACCAACCCCTTTTACTAAATCAGAACGAAAGGAATGGCTTTCTAAACTTACTGATGTATCTCTTTCTTCTGATGCATTTTTCCCATTCCCAGATAATGTATATAGAGCTGCTCGTTCTGGTGTAAAATACATTGCTGCTCCAGATGGTTCTGTTCAAGATAAAGCTGTATTTGCTGCTGCAGAGGAATTAGGAATAACTTATGTTGTAAATAGTATTCGTTTATTCCATCATTAAATTGAATATTTTATACCTATATTTATTTATTTATTTTATTTTATAATTTACATTGTTTTTATCCATTTTTAATTTCGAATTTTTATTCAAATTCAAATACTATACTATATTTTTTGTATATTTTTTTATTTTGGATGTTAATTCATGATATTATTCTTAAATTATTTAATATAAATATAGTCATTGTATCAGGATTATTAATAATTATATTTACTATCAATGGGTTATTTTTATATATATATATATATATATATATATATTTACGTTTTAACTATATATTAAAATCTGCAAACCTTCTTGTGCTAATTTGGTCAATGATTATTAATATTTAGATGGAATAAGTTTGTATTTGTTTATGGGAAGATTATATAAATACAATAAATGATAAAAAATATTATATTATTATTTTATGAAGTTTATTTAGATAAGTTCTTTCTTATTATTTTCACTTTTAATTATCAAATTGGAATTAATTTCTGAATTTGGTACACAGCTAACAAAATACATAGAGTGACAACAAACATATACTTAGTATAATATTTAATAGGCCAATTTATTCAGATGTTTACATCATTTAAGAACTTTTTTATTTTGAAAATATATGTAATGATAAAAATCAAACAAACAAACTTACAAATGATTATACAATGAAAGAAATAAATTAAATTACATATTATATTCTATATAAAATTCGTCTTTTCTTATTTATTTTATTATCCCCAAAGCTCAGTTTTAAGTACGATGTAATAAACTAAAACATTAAAGAAGGAAACAAGCTAAAATTGGGATTCTCAACTTTCTTTATGTCTTATTTAAAACTTTTTATAAGATAGAAAATGCAAAATAAATATATAAATATATATATTGTTTATATATTTTTTTATTTTTAGTAATAAGTGTCAAGTTAAACTGCTTCTTCTGTAAAAGCACTTTCAACAGGTTTATCCAGTAAAGCAGCATGTCCCAAAATAGCACCGCCAGATGCACCTAATAGCCATAAGATTGTAGCAAGTGGAGATGCAAAAATTGTAATTGGAACTGCAACAATAAGCAAGCCGGAGTAGAGTTGTGAAGTGGTGAGACGAGTTAAGCCTGGGAAATGAAGGTTAGGAAAAAGAAAAAAAAATAATTTAAATAGAGTAACAAGAAACAAATAAAGAAAACTCACCCAATTCAAGGTCATTTCCCTTAAGTAAGCTAATACCATACAAACCAGCAACAACAAAGCACTAAAAATCGAATAATTAGTAAAAAAAATTAGAAACAAAAAAAATTAAAAACACAACCAAACCGTACAATCACAAAAAGAAGTAAAGTATTTGTTAAGAGTGAGTAAATAGACAACATGGAAAAAACCAAAGCGTAATTTGTAGCGAAATAAGACAAATTATAAGACCATCGAGATTGAATTTCTGCAAAATTTACTGGACGGGATATTCTTTTTACGTCGAAAAATTCCCGTAAAGAACGAAAGTTGTTAAATTTGCTGCGTATGGCACCACCTTCCGTCTGATAAAAAAAAAAAAAAAAAAAAAAAAAAAAGATTAGTATCCTTGATTTATTTATTTAACATTCTAAAAGAAATCTGTTATAAGAACAACATAAATTTCCCAAAAAAACCAGAAAAACCCCGCAAAAAAAAAAAAAAAACTCACACGAAGTCTTTCGAGATTGAACTGTTCTTGGAAATTAGACATTAACTAGAAAATTAGAAAAATAATAAAAAAAAAAAAAAAAAAAAAGACCCCTTTGAACCATATATATATATAGTATATAGTATACTATAGAAGCTCTTATAAAAAAACCAGGAAATTTAAGCAAAACTTACACTTAAAGAGTCCATTTTGTACGTAAAGCGCTATAGACTTAAGAGGAATGGAGCTATAATTAGTTAGCCAGGAAATAAAATAACCAAATAAAAAAAACTGTAGCCTTAAAAATACTAGATTTTGTACACAAAACCAGTCTACCTTTTCTAAAATTAATATATAATTGTTAATAATATTATCGATTTTTTATCGATTTCAATCCGGTCAATCAGTCGGTCAGTCGGTCGGTCAGTCGGTCGGTCAGCTAATCGTTCGTCAGTAGTCGTCTGCCCTTCGGTCGCTCCTTTTTTTTAATCAGCGCAATCGTGTCGCAAACTTTCTGATTATTATACAGTAAAAACAAAGAAAAACAAATAGTCGCCGGGTTGTTATGGAAACATTGTTTTACTTTAATTTTATAAGAGCTGGCAAATAGGAAAAACAAAAACAAAAATAAAAATAAAAAATAAAAAATAAAAAATTTTCTATTGTAACTAGCTAAGCAACTAATTTTAGGAAATAATCCGAAATAGTGTAATGGCTAGCACGGTCCGCTCTCACCGGGCAGATCGGGGTTCGATTCCCCGTTTCGGAGTACTTTATTGTTATTTTTTTGCTACCCCCATATAATAAATATTATCAGCTTATATAGTAAACTTTTCAAATATTACAATATAAACTTCTTCAATTGGTACAAATATGCAAAAAAAAATAAAAAATACATAATCTTTTTTTAACTGTAACACTCATAATCTTATTAAATTAACTTAGATACTTATTATTTAGCTATGAACATTAAATAAAATACACAATTTGGATGCATGTGAAATTAAAACCAATTTAAGTCTCGAATTCTAATTTCAAATTATTATTTTTTTATTTTTTGATATTTTAGATGTTTTTGACATTTGGAAATTTGGACATTTGGACATTTGGACATTTTGACATTTTGCCATTTTACCATTTTGCCATTTTTAATCAACACTATCCAAATTCTTACCCAACACAATCAATTATCATCCTCATGTCCATGATCAAAAAGATAGTTTGCTGCCATTTCTTCATTCTTCTCACACGCAAAATAAGCTTGTATAACAATTTCACGTTGAAACCCTAAAGCACATAACCTATCAATTGCTTCATTTTCTTCAGGTGTTACATTAATACGGACTGAACCATCATTACCTAAAGTAGTACGAGATTCATCAACAATTTGCTCAGCTTCTTCATCGCTATCATTTCCAAATATACTAAAAAAAGCTTCAGGATTTTCAGCAATAGTAGTTGCAAGCTGAGGATTATTTGCAGTAACGGATTGAATTATACCTCTCATCAATTCAGGTTGATCTCTAATTATGCTACGAATATTGTTAAATTGTGGATCAGAACGTAAGGCACTAAGTGTTCTTTCTGCAGTCTCAGGATCCGCCTCCTCACCATTAGGTCCAGTTACACGATTAGTTGTTGTTGTTGTAACAGTTATGGATGAATTATCTGGTAGGGTAGATGTACGTGTCCTTGATGTTCCTTCATTAGTTGTTAATTGAGCTGCTGCGTCAAAAAGGTCAACATCAATTGAATCAGCGGATGTGGAATTTACTGAGTTTGTTGTTGCTGGATGTCTTTGTTGTTGTTGGTGAGTTGTTTGGCGAATTGGTTGACGGATTTGTTGAGGAGTTGGAATAGCACTAGATAAACTTCTATTCAAAGAAGGATTTGTAGTAGCTTCCGCTGGTGCAGGATCTGCAACTTCGGCATTTTTAGGTATACCGTTCAATAAATAATCTACAGCTCTATCTGGGTTATTAAAAGCAGCACGCATAGCTCTTTCAGCCTGCTCAACAGGGTAACCCATTTCAACCATACTATCAATAGCTTTTTTTCTTGCAGATCCTACAGAGAATGTGGAGGGGTCATTAAAGAGGTTTGTATCAGATGTGACGGACGTAGTAGAATCAACATTTGTGCTATCCCCAGATACAGGGGCAGGATTTGAAGTGGCAGTTGTAGCACCAATAGTAGACGAAGAGGTTTCAGATTTTTTAGAAGATTCAGTAGTGGATTTAGCAGTAGATTTAACTGGGGTAGAGGAATCATCATTTGATGATGCTGCACGTTTTGGAGCAGATGGAGTTGCAACAGTAGATGTGCTAGGCGTAGAAGGGATAGTAGAAGAAATTGGTTTTGAATTTAGAGGTGCTGATGTTGCCTTTGATAACATACAGACTATAAAACCCTTTTCTTCAATATTGTATGATTTAATTATACGTTCATTTTGAAGAATTTTACCAGAATAAATAAGTTTTATTCGGTCTACACCCCAATCGTTATCTGAAGCCAATCTTTGTTTGAGTTCCAGTATCTGACAGTTAGCGAGTGCATTTTTAAATGAGTGATAATGATGAATAACCACTATAAGTAAACATATGGATTATATAAAAAAATATTGAGGTGAATGATAAACAACAAATTATAAACAAATAACAGCGACAAATACCACTCACAGTCTGCTCGGGCTTAAATTCCAAGGACCATTTTTTTTGTTTGAGATCTTTAAAAGTGAGTTTCATAGTGTGAAGAGTAAATGGTTAATTTATAATTAGTAAATATTTAATTTGTAATTTTATAAACTTAGTGAAATAATTTATAATTAGTAAATAAATTATATCAATAGACAATTTTCAGTGGCAAACAATGGTGGAGCAAAGAAAAGTGAAAAATTAAAAATATTAAATTATTTAAATTATTTAAACTATTAAATTATTTAAATTATTTAAACTATTAAATTATTTAAATTATTTAAACTATTAAAAAATAGCACTCAACTCGTTGAAAGCGGTAAAATAATAAATAATTTCAAATAATTTAAAAATTCTAATAATTTAATAATTGAAATTCCAGACCCAACTAAAATTCGATTCTAGTTCTAATTATTCCAATGTTTTTATTTCTAATAAAAATTTATTTTATTTTATTTTATTACAATTCTTTCCAATAGTAATTGCTAGAAGAAACTTAACAAAACGTTGAGTGGCAAAGAATAAACAAGTTGACGTAATATTATGTAAAACGACGACCGTTCGATTTTTACTTTATAGGTTTGTAAATATACAGATTTACAATTAGCTTTACGTGTGTGTTCTCATGTATTATTTGTATCATATAAAAATATGTTTTTATCTATGTTCAATTCGATTTTTATTTATTGGATCTTTATTTATTGAATCTTTATTGGATATTTATTTCTGGGATTAAATAAGTTTTATTGATTATAGAGTTCAATTTAACACTTTTAACAATTTTTAGAGATAATAACTGGTATTGCATAAGTTGCCATAGTGATTTATTTGACTGCGAAAACTAAAAATACCATAGTAAAAGAAGAAAAATGTTTTAATTCACTACATTCGTATGGATTTAATGCAATATTTGTAAATTTAACAAACGTATTGCAAACGTATTGCGAACGTTAGTTATTGCAAACGTTATTTAAGAGCACTACTGAATGAAGATATGAGGATGAAGAGTAACCAAGTTATGTGAATGTGATTTGAGTAATATTGGATAATAGTAGATAGTGAATGATAAATAGTAGATAGTAAATTATAAATAGTAGGTAGTAGATATTAGACAGATAGAATGTAATCTACTTTGGATTATTGCTCTGGATTGCTCTGGATTATTGGTGTACATATAGTTACTACAGTATATTTTTCATTTACTGGTATATGAGCAATAAAATATAAATAAGCGTATGGAAGAGAATTTTCATACACTTTAGGTATATATTCATACATTCATACATTTATATAAATACTATATAAATATTATATACATACTATTTAAATATTATATAAATACTATATAAATATTATATACATACTATTTAAATATTATATAAATACTATATAAATACTATATAAATACTATTTAAATACAATATAAATATTATATAAATACTATATAAATATTATATAAATATTATATAAATACTATTTAAATATTATATAAATACTATATAAATATTATATACATACTATTTAAATACTATATAAATACAATATAAATACTGTATAAATACTACACAAATAAAATATACAGACGTCCACATTCGCGTAGAAATATTTAAATACATTTTCATATTTAACATACATAGACGCATATTTTAAAAGTGTGAATTATAATTACATAACATTACTGGTGGTTTTAGTTTATAGTTTGTTTATATAGTATTTGTCTAGTATTTATATAGTATTTATATAGTATTTATATAATATTTATATAGTATTTATATAGTATTTATATAATATTTATATTGTATTTAAATAGTATTTATATAGTATTTATATAGTATTTATATAGTATTTATATAGTATTTATATAGTATTTATATAATATTTATATTGTATTTAAATAGTATTTATATAGTATTTGTATAGTATTTATATAATATTTATATTGTATTTATATTGTATTTATATAGTATTTATAGTGTATTTATATTGTATTTATATAGTATTTAAATAGTATGTATATAGTATTTATATAGTATGTATATAGTATTTATATAGTATTTATATAATATTTATATAGTATTTATATAGTATTTATATAATATTTATATTGTATTTATATAGTATTTATATAGTATTTATATAGTATTTATATAGTATTTATATAGTATTTATATTGTATTTATATAATATTTATATTTCATATTGTATTATATATTTTATATATTTATATATTTATTTTATAAATAAATAGTTATATTTGTATTTAGTTAAATTATTTTATTTCTAACTTACAGCTACAGTTTATAGTTAATAGTTCATATCGCGTTATATAGCTGTATTATATTTATAGTGTATATAATTATATTATATAGTTATAGTTATAGTTATTTATATAATTTATTTTATATTATATGTTATTTAGAGTTATTTATATAAGTTAATTTATATTATATTTTTTTATAGTTTATATAGTTTATTTGTTTATATTATATTATATTTTATTTATATTGTATTTATAGTTTATATATTTTGTTTCTATTATATTGTATTTATAGTTTATATATTTTATTTATATTATATAAATAGTTTATATAGTTTATTTTATATTTATTTTACAGTTATTTATTTTATAGTTTATTTATTTTACAGTTTATTTATTTTATAGTTTATCTATATTTACATATTGATACATATTCCTATGTATAATTTATTTTAGTCTATACTCTATTTCAATATATTAATTAAGCACGCTGAAATTAACTTTGGTATTAACTTCATATACCGATTAGTATTTATTAACTTATCTATTGGTATTAAATTCATTATCTTAATTGCCTTTAAGGTTAAATATTGGTGTATGATAGTTCTGTTCCATTGTAAATTATGTTTGTATTTGTGTGTAAATTATTTTGTATTTGTGTGTAAATTATGTTTGTATTTGTGTGTAAATTATGTTTGTATTTGTAGTAAATTATTGTAGATTCATTGCAAATTATACCATTGTAAATTCATCTAAATCTATTTGTAATTCTTTTTCTCTAATTATAAATTTAAATTTAAATAATTGAATAAATTAATTTTTTTTAAATCTGCACGTAATTTTGAAAATTGTGCGTAAATCTGTACATAATTGTGTGAAATTTAAAAGTACATCATTAAAATTACATTAAAATTACACGAAAATTACACGAAAATTACACAAAATTTTAAATTACTCTATATTAAAACCACCATTTACAATACTAACATCGGTTGTTGCTTACGTTTCAATTCGTTTTAAAATAAAATTCAAAATTCGAATTAAACACTTTACAACACGATTTTATTGGAATTATTATTGGAATTTAAACTTTGTAGTTAGTTACGGAATAATTTTCTGTATTGGATTGTTGAATTTGTTTGCATTATATTGGTTTGCTGAATTTGTTGGTGGTTGCCTTTGGTCTCCATATTTATTGCATTTTTGCATTCTTGCAGCAGGGATCCATCTTATCTTTCTTACCCATGTCGAGTGTAGAACAAAATCCGTTTACTGATGGTATAAATTTACATATTAGTACAAATGGCACAAACGAAACAAACGAATCAATAAAAACTCAAAAAACCAATGAATCAATAAAAATTTTAAAAAATTTAAAATCAACCACCAAAATTAAACAAGAATCATCAAACAATATTTCTTTACCAACTATTCAAAAACATTTCGATTTAATCGAACAATTAGACTATGGTGACGAGGATGATGAAGAAGATTTAAATAATCTAAATAATTTAAATCCACAGACAGCTTTGGAGGAAAAAATGAATAATGAGCTAATAAAACAAAATTTAGATGATTTACAAAATGTAAAATTAGAAAATGATACAAATATAAAAATAAAACATGTACCAAAACAGGAAATACAAACCCAAAATCGACTTCTAAGTCCTGTTGAAATTAGAAGATCAAAAAGAATTAATAAATCGGAAAGTAAATTTTATAATGAAAATGATAAATTAAATAATAATCAAGATTTAAATCAAAATGATTCAAATCTTAATCTCAGTTTATCCTCTAATATCAAAGATGAAATTACAATTACAAATAAATCAACAGAATACCCAACAGATCAAGAAAATTCTGATGAATTTATTGTTCCTAATAATGTTCAATTATTTAATAGTTTACCATCCGCTACAAATGATGCTTTGAAAACTTTTTCTTCTATACAAAGTTGTATTTATTTAAATAAAAATTTAGGAAACTCAGGTCAAGATGAATCAATGACTTGTGAATGTAATGAATTATATGATGAATCATTAGGCATTAATCTTTCATGTGGTGAAAATTCTGATTGTATAAATAGATTAACCTCTATGGAATGTATTAATGGTGAATGTCATTGTGGTGAAAATTGTCAAAATCAACGTTTTCAACGTAAAGAATATGCCAAAGTTGATGTAATTGAAACTGAAAAAAAAGGTTATGGTTTAAGAACTGTTGAAAATCTTATGATTGACTCCTTCATTTATGAATATATTGGTGAAGTTGTTGATGAAGTACGTTTTAGGAAAAGAATGATAAATTATGATCAAGAAGGAAGAAAACATTTTTATTTTATGATGCTTCAAAATGGTGAATTTATTGATGCAACAATTAAAGGTACTTTGGCTCGTTTTGTTAATCATTCATGTAATCCAAATTGTTATGTTGATAAATGGGTAGTTGGTTCAAAACTTCGTATGGGTATTTTTGCAAAACGTAATATATTAGCTGGTGAAGAACTTACTTTTGATTATAATGTTGATAGATATGGTGCTGAACCTCAACCATGCTATTGTGGTGATGAAAATTGTTTAGGTTTCATTGGTGGGAAAACACAAACTGATGTACAACTTAAATTACCACAAATGTTTGTTGATGCACTTGGACTTGAAAGTGATGATGAAGAAAGTTGGGATATTTTAAGACCAAAACATAATTTAAATAAAAAGAAAAAAGATTCTAATAAAACTGATAATGAAAATATAGATGATTCATTAGCTGAACAAGCTTCACTTATTAGAACAACAAAAGTTGAAGCTTCAAATGTTTCTAAAGTAATGTCTGCTTTACTTCAATGTAAAGAGAAATGGCTTATTCAAAAGATAATTGATAGGCTAAAAATTTCTGATGATCCAATTGTACAATCTAGGGTTATGAAAATGCATGGCTATCAGATTCTTGGTACTGTTCTACGCTCTTGGAAAGATGATGTAAACATTATTAATTCTGTACTTGAAGTTTTAAGTAAATGGCCTAAATTTACGCGCAATAAAATTTCAAGTTCTAAAATTGAAAATACTGTAAAGGAATTGGCTAACAATGAAAATGAAGACTCAACTACAAGGGAACTTGCAAATAATTTATTATCAGATTGGAGTAATTTGGAAATGGCTTACAGAATACCTCGACGTGAGAGAACAACGACTAAATTAGAATCTGATATAAATGGTCATACACGTTTAAGTCAACTTAAAGAGGAGTATGATGATGATGATGATCCGGTATCACAATCTAAAGGAGATACAACTTCAAAAGATAGTAATTTCGATAATGATATGAAAGCTAAACGAGAGCAAAGACAAAAGGAATATGAACGTGCACGTAAGGATCATATGTGGAGAAATCGAAAAACTGGTATAGCTACACGTCTTCCACATGCTTGGGAATCATCTCAAGATGTGCATGGTCGTATATATTATTATAATAAAGAAACTTCAGTTACACAATGGGACTTCCCCGTTGACGCAAGGAATAATGATAATTCTCGTACATATTTAGGGAAATATTCAAGCCATTCATATCAAAGAAATAATAGAGCCCCTAAAAAATTCTCAGATATTATAGAAATGGAAAAGCAAAAAGAAAAGGAAAAAATTGCAAAGGCTTTAAATGAGAAAATGCGTTTACAAAAAATTATAGAAAATGTTAGTAAAATGCCTGATCCCATTATACCTGATGATGAGAAAAAAGCTAATACAAACAATAAGGTTGCTGTTTATGATGATTCTTATAATGATGATTCTTATGATATTTTAAATGATAGACATCATCATAATCGTCATCATCATCACAGTAGTCGAAGTAAAAGTCATCACAGTAGTGCACACAAGGATTCATCAAAATATTCGAGACATGATAAAACTCACAAGAGTTCAGAACATTCTTCAAAAGAAATTTCGCATTTGTCTACAACTGATATTCTTAGTTCTGATAAATCAACTAAAGATTTTGATATCGAAAAGAGTTTTAAAAAGGCGTTTGCCAAGTATGTAACTAGTTTATTATCAAGTTATAAGGATAAACTTAGTCGAGAAGATATTAAGCAAAGTGCTAAAGAAATTGTTGAAATTCTTGTAAGCAAGGAAATGAAAAAAGGGCATAATAATGGGAAAAATCCTAAAAAAATTGTTGAAGAAAGAAAACATAAAATTAGGACTTTTTCATTAACATTTATGGATAAAGTTGTAATTAAAAAGAAGGCAAAGGCAAAAGGAGAAAAAATTAAGTCAAATGATGAGATACGATCAAAGGAAGAATTTGAAGATGAAGATGAATTAGCTAAAAGAGATTTATCTTATTCTCCTGTATATAATAGTGGAGAAACACTTGGTACATCTATTACAACTTTAAGTTTAAGTACGAATGGATCTGAAAATGGCAAGAAAATCGAAAGAAAGGGGCATATGCATCAAGATGATTTAGATTCAATAAATGACAACGAGTCCAAGCGAAGGAAAATAAATTTAGAAAACAAAGAAGATGATAAATAAGGAAAGGAAAAGTTTCGTTATGATTTAAACATGGTTAACTAAAAGTAAAATTCAAAAATTCATTTGCAGCAAAAATAAAAACAAAGCCTAAAAAAAACTAAAAAAACCAAAAAAGGGAAATATTAAAAATAATTAGAATATAAAATAGAAATAAATAAAAGAAAATATTATATGTTTGTGCAATTACTTATTAAATATTTATTACCTATTTCTACTTTTAATTTTTTTTATTAGTATTCATTTTTTTTATCATTTTCATTTTCCATTAATTTATTTTCTATTAATTCATTTTTAATTATTTTCATTTTATTTTTTATTTATTGTCTACTTTTTAATATTTTCTACTTATATTACCATCCCATGTATTATAGTTAATTACATATAAAACTACAGTTGATTCAGTTTTTGTTATTTTTTACGAGTTGTATATAGAGTGTATATTTATTGTATATTTATATTAGAATATAAAATTTAAATTGTTTATGTTTAGTGTTTTTATAAGATAAGTAGTTTATAGATAATTTACAATTTACAATTATTTAAACAAATAAATTATGCAAAGCAGATGTCTATGATCTCATAGAATATTACTATCACGGTGAAACAAAATGGCAAGAAAATCTAACAGTCTCAAGAAAAGATCCCGGGTACTTTATTCATCACAAAAACCACTTTAATATATAGGAAACCCTACGTAAACCGTAAACCATAAACCTAAATATTGGGAAACCAATAGTAATACTAGACATAGAAAAACAAGAAAATAGTATGGAATGATAATTGTAAGAATTTTTTTGGTGTTTTTTTAAATTGTAAGACTGCACGAGATCTTATAGGATTACTTAATATTCCAGTGGTATTTCTCAGAATCCTGCATGGTTACCTTCAAAACTCACTCTGCTGTAGTAGGAAATGATTTCTTAATTTATACAAAACTATACTCACTCTGTTTAATTGCACACCTAAAGGTGTGCAATTAGACAGTGTACAGCAATATAAAAAATCATCATCTAAAAAATATTATCAAATAAACCTATGACTCTATCGTCAAAATACTTATAATTTCCATCATATTTCCATCGGAATATTACAACTTCTAATTCTCCTTTTTACTATAATAAGAATCAATTCCCTATAGTTCAATATAATTTAAACATTTTGACAATTATTAAATTAATATATCGCGATAAAAATTTCTTAATAAGAACTACCAATATCCAAAAGAGTTAATAATTGCCCAATAAAGTAATTATATAAGCGACATAAACATAGGGGGGGTGGAACGGGAAATCATTATCAATTCCATAACGCTGTAAATTAATAGATAAACAACCGAGATCCGAATATTCCAGTAACCACGGCTATCGGGATTGATAACAGCAAATATACATACTATTTTATACCCGCCTGACTAATTGCCGCTCTTTTATTATTACTAGAATTGATTATCTCATTTAATCATAATGACTAAGAAATACCTTTGTCATTACATAATATGATTATATATATATTGGAACCTTCCTGAATATAAAAAAAAAAAAAAAAAAAAAAAGAAAATAAGAGAGAAACGATACAGTGAATATTGTAAATTTTTTTTGTTTTTTTTGTTTTTTTTTTAAGGTAACACATAGAAATTCGTAAAAATATTCAACTAGATTACAATGAGTAGTGTAGCAAAAAAATTGTTCCCAAAGGAACCTGTTAAACCACTTTTAAAAACTAAATTTCCGGGACCTGTATCAGTTAAAAAACTAAAAGAATTAGATTCTGTTTTTGATACAAGATGTGCTTATTTTATTGTTGATTATGAAAAATCTTATGGTAATTACATTTCAGATGCTGATGATAATTTGTATCTTGATGTTTATGCGCAAATTTCTTCAATTGCTTTAGGTTATAATAATCCTAATTTAATTGAGGCTGCACAATCACCAGAAATGGTTAGATCATTAGTCAATAGACCTGCTTTAGGAAATTTTCCTTCGACTGATTATGGTGAAATATTAAAAGATGGTCTTTTAGCTGCTGCACCACCTGGTTTAAATCAAGTTTGGACCGCTTTATCAGGTTCAGATGCAAATGAAACTGCTTTTAAAGCTGCTTTTATGTATAAAGCACAAAAATCTCGTGGCGGTTATGATGTACCTTTTACAAATGAAGAATTAACTTCTGTAATGGAAAATATGGCTCCAGGTGCACCAGAAATGTCAATTTTATCCTTTTCGAAAGCTTTCCATGGTCGTCTTTTTGGTTCACTTTCTGCAACTCGTTCAAAACCAATTCATAAATTAGATATTCCACAATTTAAATGGCCCAAAGCACAATTTCCTTCTTATAAATATCCTTTAGATAAAAATTCTGCATATAATAAAGCTCAAGATGATGAAGCTCTTGAATCTGTTGAAAAAATTATTAAAACATGGAGTTCTCCTATTGCTGCTGTAATTATTGAACCAATTCAATCAGAGGGTGGAGATAATCATGCTTCACCATATTTTTTTCAACGTTTAAGAGATATCACTAAAAAGAATGACATCTTACTCATAATTGATGAAGTTCAAACTGGTGTTGGTGCAACTGGTAAATTTTGGGCACATGAACATTTTAATTTATCTTCTCCTCCTGATATGGTAACTTTTTCTAAAAAATTCCAAGCTGCTGGTTATTATTACTCTAATCCAGAATTAAGACCAAACCAACCATATCGTCAATTTAACACTTGGTGTGGAGATCCTTCTAAAGCAATTATTGCTCGTGAAATTTATAAAACTATTAAAGAAAATAATTTAGTAGAATCTACTAAAAAAGTTGGTGACTATCTTTATAATAAATTAGATGCTCTTTCAAAGAAATATCCTAACCATATTCAAAATCTCCGTGGAAAAAATAGAGGAACTTATATTGCTTGGGATGAAGTTGATAGTTCATCAAGAGATAAATTTTTAGTAGACATGAAAGCAAACGGTGTTAATATTGGAGGTTGTGGTGAACGTGCAATTCGTTTACGTCCAACACTTTTATTTGAGGAATCCCATGCTGATTTATTAGTAGAAGCTATTGAAAAAACCATAGCATAGTGTACATGACTTGATAGCTGTTTTTATTTATTTATTTATTTATTTATTATTATTTAGTATTTATCAAGGATTAATTATTTATTGGCATTATTATTTATTATTTATTGATAATTAATTATTATTATTAATTATTATTTTTATTGATATTTATATTAATCAATTATTTACAAATAAACGTAGTCAATCATATAGCACACTTCAACCTTGAAATGGCTTCATCTCCGTTTAATCCTGTTGATTTCTTTGTTGGAAATCACTAGACCTCTATTTGTATATTTACCCACAGATGAAACTTTTAAACCCCTGTCTCTCTTTGAAGGTTTTGAAACTCTGTTAGATGATAGTGGAGAAAAAGCATCATAAGACGAGGCATTAGAACTCCCAGCGTATGCCAAAGGTCCTTTGTTACTTGATCTTGCTAATATGATTCCAGCCTCTTTAGCATCATTTTCATATTTAGTTTTCTTTTCTTTTCTATACTTATTTATTGATTTTCTTATATTCATTGGAATTTTATTGTGACCTGATTCCTCTGCAAAATAATTTTTACCAATCTTCCCATTTTGATCTAAAGAAGCTGAATAAGATATACGATTTTTTATTGCTTTTAATCTTAATTTACCCATTTTCAAATTATCACTATCTTTAGATTCAGAAATTAGATGACTTTCTGATATTAATCTTTGTAGTTCTATATCATTTTTTAAATTTATTTCATCATCATTTTCTAGATTATCAGAATTATTTTTAGAGTTTTTTTGAACTTTTTTATTTTTTGAACTTGGTGCTTTAGATGATAAATAATCTTTTTTTTCTTTTTTTAAAAAGACATCATTATTTGTATTTCCCATCGACGTGTGATCCTTATATTCTATAATTATTGGTCTATTATTTTTATTTTTGGTATTTGTGTTATTCAGTAAATCTTCATCTGAGTCAAAATCTGATTCCTCATTTTCGTCACTTTCGTCACTTTTGTCACTTTCCAAGTCATTTTCTATACTATTTTCTACACTATTTTCCACACTATTTTCATTTCCATTTTCATTTTCATTCTCACTATCACTCTCACTTTCATATTTGTTTTTATTTTTTTTCAAATCTACACTTTCAAATTGGGATTCGAATATTTTTTTAAATATTTCCATCGATTCATCTTTTTTTTCTTTTCTTTTATGCTCTTTTAATTTGCTTTTAACCATTGTTCAATGATGGTTTATTATTGTTATTATTACTATTATTATTGTTAGTATTTTTTACGTTACAAGAAATTTAGTTAATCTACGGTTTTACTTTTTGTAGTAAGTGTTCTACAGGTGTTCTTCTGTAAGGGTAGTTTACATTTTTATTATTAATTAATTAATTTATTAATTTATTTATTAATTTATTTATTTATTTATTTTTGTATTGTATCGTATATAATAAAAAATACAAATATAATATATACATAAACACACATAGTATAAAATGACAAAGTTTAGAGGATGTATTGATATACACGAAGGAGTGGTAAAACAAATTGTTGGTGGAACATTAAAAGATAATAATTCAAATGATAGTGATAAAAAATTAAAAACTAATCATGTTGCTAAAGAACCACCTGAATATTTTGCAAATAAATATAAGGAATACAAAATAGAAGGATGCCATGTTATAAAATTAGGAAAAGGTTGTGATGAAGCAGCTTGTAGAGCATTATCAGCATGGCCAAATAAATTACAAATTGGTGGTGGAATTAATTCTGAAAATGCTTTAGATTGGCTAAATAAAGGTGCACAGAAAGTCATTGTAACTTCTTATTTATTTCCCGATTCAAAAAATTTAAATATTGATCGTCTGAAAGAGTTGTATAAAAGTATTGGGAATGATAAAAATAAGCTGGTCATTGACATATCATGTAGGAGAATTCCTGGAAAAACTGACTGGTTCGTTACAACAAACAGATGGCAAACTATTACAAATACGCAAGTAAATAAGGAAACAATGGAACTCTTGAGTAAATATTGTTCGGAATTTCTTGTACATGCTGCCGATGTCGAAGGTTTATGTAATGGAATTGATGAAGATCTTGTCTATTGGCTAGCTGAATGGAGTCCTATTCCTGTAACTTATGCAGGTGGTGGTAAAAGTATACAGGATTTGCAAACTGTCAAAAGGCTAAGTAATGGATCTGTCGACTTAACTTTTGGTAGTGCTTTGGATTTATTTGGAGGTGATAAGGTTTGTTTTATGGATTGTGTTGAATGGAATTTGAAAAATTAGTGACTTAAAAGAATGTGTGTATGTAAATACAATTTTCAAGGTGTTTATTTGTTTTACGTTTTGTATTTATCGTTTGTGAAATTGTAAGAAAATGTATGTATATGTATGTAGATGTATATGGATTTGTGTAAATGTATTTATTAGAAGGTCAATCGATTCATTCACATACGTGTGTGTATATCTGGATACATAGATACATTTGCTTATGGTTTCACAATCAATAAACAACGTACTTACATATGCTTATGCACATTAATACGAATGTATTATAGTAATAATATATTTGTATAATATAACGTATCTTATACTGTATAGTATGCTGATGTTAATATTATATATGTATTTTGCGTATTTATGTTATGCGACATTACCAGGATTATATTTACAATCAACTTCACAATCAACTTTATATACATACATACAAACAAACATACAAACATACAAACATACATACAAATAAGTTCCAAATTATATTTTACTCCGCCTAAAGGCCCCCCGTATAAACAAAGACAACGATTCTACAAGTTAGATAACTATTCTACAGAATATAAATAATAAACAATGTATAATATAGTATATAATATTAACACTCACCTCCCCATTTAGCTCCATTTTTTGACAAAGAGCCACGTACATTTCTAAAACTAAACAAAAACAAAGCCCATAAAGCTCCCTGAGCAAATGGAAATAACATTTGATCTCTAATTGTAATTAAAAATATTTTCCAAGGCGAACCATTTGCATTAGAGATCGATCTTAAATATGATTGTTCGAACCGTAGATCTGGTAATACTCTTACATTTGAATTTTTAGCTTTTGAATATGTTTTTGAACAAGATTTTGAACAAGATTTTGAACAAGATTTCGAATGTGTATTTGCATCTTGTTTTGTATATAACTCTAAGTTTGATTTCAATGCCTGTAACTCATTTTCATTAATAGCCTCAAAATTGTGTGAATTAATAGTTGATGAGGTTTTTTCAAATATCGGCTTTTCATCTACAAATTCATTCGAATGTAGATTTCTTTTGTCTCCCATTTCCGTTTAACTATTTTAATCTTACAGTTTGAAACATAAATTTAATATAATAAATATTTATATAATGTATGATAAAATGGTCGCAACATAAATTGTCTCTAATAATATACGCTTCGCGTTTTTTACAGATCTTGATTGACCTGGAAACTAGAGCTTAAAGACAAATTTCTTGAATAACTAATTTCCTTACATATAATATGCACATGCATTTTTATTAACCTATTATTTTCCGAAAAGAGAATAAATAGATAATAAATAAATAAATAAGTAAATAAGCAAGTAAACAAATAAATATATACAAAAATAGTAACTAATAACTCACAATTTCTACTTCTGTTGAGTTGATAGCAAATGTTCAATTTACATGATCTATAAGGGCATTTATTACAATTTAAGAATTGGGATTTAATTTTTTTATATTCATATTTATATAAATATATTGATTTATTTATTTATTTTTATTTAAATTACACAGGTTGATTTACATTTCCTCGTCACTTGATGGACTTTTTTCAAAATATTTTAACCCAAGGTACTTCATATTTACTATTCAAACGAGATACAGACTCTAATTATGATGATGGAGATGACGATGATATAGATCCCGGAACTCAAGAAATTTTTAATTCATGGGCACTTTTTATTTTAATGGCACTACTTATGTGTTCGTTATGGACATCATATTTTTTACAATATCATAAAATTACAGCTGTGCATGAAACCGTTTTATCAATATTTGGTGGTATGATTGTTGGTTTAATTATACGTGTTTCTCCTGGTCATTATATACAAGATGCTGTTTCTTTTAAATACGGTTATTTTTTTAATTTACTTTTACCTCCAATTATTTTAAATTCCGGTTTTGAATTACATCAGAATAATTTTTTTAGAAATATTGCAACTATTTTAACTTTTGCTGTTGCTGGTACTTTTATTTCTGCAGTTGTTCAAGGTATTGTTCTTTATATTTGGACTTTAATTGGTTTAGAAAGTGTTGATATTTCTTTTGTTGAAGCAATATCAGTAGGTGCAACTTTAAGTGCAACTGACCCTGTTACAATTTTAGCGATTTTTAATGCTTATAAAGTTGATCCAAAATTATATACAATTATATTTGGTGAATCAATTTTAAATGATGCTATCGCAATTGTAATGTTTGAAACTGCACAAAAATTTCATGGCCAAGCTGTTTATGCTTCTTCTTTTTTTAAAGGAATTGGAATGTTTTTAATAACATTTTCTTTATCATTAGTCATTGGTGTAATTGTTGGTGTGATGATTGCTTTACTTTTAAAACATTCTCATGTTAGAAGATATCCTCAAATTGAAGCTTGCCTTGTTTTATTAGCTGCTTATTCATCATATTTTTTCTCAAATGGTTGTCATATGTCTGGAATTGTATCTCTTTTGTTTTGTGGTATTACCCTTAAACGATATGCTTATTATAATATGTCTAGAAGAACACAAATTGCAACTAAATATATTTTTCAACTTTTAGCACAGCTTTCAGAAAATTTTATTTTTATTTATCTTGGATTAGCTCTTTTCACAGAGGTTAGCTTTGTTTATAAACCATTGTTTATAGTTATATCAGCTTTAGGTATCTGTATATCTCGCTGGTTTGCAGTCTTCCCACTTTCTAAGTTAATAAATATGATACATCATGCAAGATATCGTGTTAGACAAAGCCATGGATGGTTTGGTAATCATAATAATAATAATAGTAATAATAATAACAATAATTCTGCTTCAAATATTTCTTCTAATTCTCTTCATTCCTCTGATGGAGCAAATTCTTTACTGATCGATCAAGATGAAATTCCACAATCTTATCAAATGATGTTATTTTGGGCAGGGCTCCGTGGTGCAGTAGGTGTAGCTCTTGCTGCTGGTATTGAAGGTGAACATGGTCCTATATTAAGAGCTACAGTTTTAGTTGATGTTGTTTTAACTGTGATTATTTTCGGTGGAACAACTGCACGAATGCTTGAAATTTTAGGAATTAAAACTGGAGTTACAGATGAAGATGGCAATTCTGATGATGAATTTGATATTGTTGCTACTGGTAATAATAACCCTTTATCAACTTTACCATATTCTTCTTCAAGAAATTCAAACTCAAATGGAATAGATAATAGTGCGGTTTCAGGAGGTAAAAATAATGATAATATTAATGGTAATATTAGTACTAGAGGAAGAGCATTTTCACGTACTTCATCATTTTCTCCAACCCCAGATGTACCACCTGAGACTTTATTAGGACCAACTATGGCTGGAGGTCGAGCAGTATCAGCAAATTCATCTGTGTCAACAATAAAAAATTCATTTCCTTCTCAATCAATAAAAACTTCTGGAAATAAAAATGGGCATAGAAAGGGAAGTTTATCAGTTGGTATAGATTCAGATATAGAGTCAGATCTAGATTTACCTCCTTCAGTTACAACTACTTCTAATTCAGGACATGGTGGTTCTTCATTATCATCTTCTTTATTTTCATCAAATTTTCATAAGTCATATAATGATAATAGTGTTAAAGGATCTGTTATCTCAGTGAGAGACACATCTAGTAATATTATCGACAAGGAAAATTCTGGGAAAACTATTAATCAAAATTCACATTATGAAAATAATAGTTTACATGCTCCTATAAAATCAAGTAATTCATTAGTAAATTTACTGGCCGGTGCAACAGATGACCATACTCGCTGGCTGAGTGTAATAGATGAACAAATAGTGAAACCTGTTTTATTGGATAATAGTCCAAAAATTGATAGATCGAAGGATAAAAGTTGAATGTTTTAGTTGTTTAATGTGTGTGCTGTTTGTTTAATGTTTATTTTGATTATTAGGTATTCATTTTGGAAGTGAATATATATAAAAATATAATTGATGATACAGTCGGAATGAAATTACAAATAATAATAAATCATCAAAAGAAATTATTAAGGATTAGAATTTAAATATGATTAAAAAATAATAAATATGATATTAATTTTTTATTTTAGAATATATTTCTATCATTAGATTTAAATGAATAATAAGCTTTGCTACAAGTAAATAATAAATAAATATGTAATAACTATCGGAAAAATCTAAATAAGAAGATGAAAAAGCAAATTGTATTAAATTAACTAGAATACATTGTAGAAATGAGATATGTTTAAAATACTTGTCTAAGTGATGAGTAAATAAAGCATTAAAAAAAGAAAAAAAAAAGAAAAGCAATTTATAAAAGTGAAAATTTTAATAAAAACAAAGACGAACTGAAAATAAGTTTATTTATTTATATAGAATAGTTTAATACCATATAGTTAAAAAAATATTATTGAGAAAATTCATTTCCTTGAGGAGAAGGAGATTGCTGATTATCAGCATTATAGTCTTTTGGTCTTGAGATTAAATTAATTGATCTATGACGAAAAGCTGTTCGTGGTTGTTTTTCACCACCTTCTGTAATATAAGGAACGGTACTAACATCAGCTTCTACAGCAATTAAACTTCCTTTTTTATAAGTACCAGTAGTAATTCTTTCAACGGCTGGACCAAAAGCAGCAACATTAAACCATGAGACAGATAAACTTGGATCAGTTCCTGGTTTAGTATTTTCCCGTACAGCAACACTATAAATTGAATATGCAGTACCATTTTTTGATTCCGTTTTCATAATATCATTTCCTAAACGACCAATTAAAGTAATTCTAGCGAAATTTTTACTTGATGTAGAAGAAAAATTTCTTAAGCCTAACAAAGTTGGCTTATTTGACATTAATTTTAAAGAGTTTCTAACAAACATTTTGATTATATAACAAGGTGCAAATAATTGACAAACAGTAAATGTGTTTGTAAATTCTAAATTTTAAATTGTGAATTAAAATTAAAACCCAAGCTATAAACAATGAACAATAGAAAAAAAAATAATAATAATAGTAATAAATAAAAACAGCTGACGCAAATAAAGAATTAAATAATCCACAATCGCGAATTCTCGATGGCGGGAGCAAATTTTTATCATATAGTGTTATAGTTAAAATAATAATTTTTAGTTTTCGTATAGTTCGTTGCAACGTAAATGTTATTATTTACTTTAGATTACGAGGTAATTAGGGGAAATAAGCATTGTATTGTATTTTTTCGTACAGAATTGTGGCATAAATGCTTATATGCGTACAGGATTAATACCATAGTAAATATTTTTTACTTTCCATCTTGAAGGTTGTTTCTTTTTACTTAGTTTTTTTTTTTTTTTTTTGTTTTCGTTGCTTAGTGTGTGCTATACACAGTAAACGAAATAATTGTAAATATAATAAACAAGTAAAGCATAGTATCAATAGTGCACTAATAGTATACTAATAGTAAATATATATATACATAAAAGATCATATATAGCCTTCTTGTAGTGCCTTCTGGATATTGCGAAATGCTCAAGGGAATTAAAAATCTACCAAGACAATCAGTTAGACAATTTGGATGTTCGTCGATTTCAAATTCAGGACACTCTAAATGGTCTAAAATTAAACATGACAAGGCTGTAAATGATAAAAATAAAGGGAAAATTCAATCAAGGATGTCTATTAGAATTACATCACTTGCGAAATCTGGAGGAGTAGATCCTGCTAATAATATTGCATTAGCATCGGCTATTGAACAAGCTAATAAAGCCTCAGTTCCAAGAAAAATTATTGAAGCTGCATTAGAAAAAGCAGCTAACAGTGGGAAAACAGGTGGACCAGGAGTGGAAGCAGTTACATATGAAGCGATGATTAATAATGGAATTGGATTAATAATTGAAGGAGTTACAGATAATAAAAATAGATCAATAGCATCGGTTAAACATTTAATTCATAAATATGGTGGTAGTCTATCACCTTCATTATTTTTATTTATAAGAAAAGGAAAAATAAAATTATATAATGATAATGAGAAAAATAAAAAGGGGTTAAAAGAATTAGATTTTGATGTTGTGTTTGAAGAAGCCGCAGAATTAGGTGCTGAGGACATTGAAATTGATGAAGATTCAAAGGATTTAGAAATTGATGTATGGACAGCACCTAGTGATCTTTCTAAGATTACAAATGGATTAAAGAATTTAGGTTACTCTATAAAGGAATCTAGCATGGTTTATGTGGAAAATGACGATACCGCTATACAACTTGATCCTGATTCTCCAGGGGGGAAGAGATTACAGGAATTGGTTTCGGAGATTGAAGATTTGAGTGATATTAGTTGTGTATATACGAATGCAATATAATAACATAAACAAACATGCATGTTTGTCAATATTGAAGTATATTCTTTCAGTGTATTCCCTTGTTATATGTGTTCCAATACGCTACGGTATATGTATTTTTTGTATGTCATTTGTATATAGCATTTGTATATAGCATTTGTATGTCATTTGTATGTCCTGTATGTTTATTTTACACTGTTTATTTACATATACAATATGAATTAGTATTGTTCCAATAACATTCTGCATTTGGTGTACCACACTGTGGTGTTCGTATTCTGTTTTTAATTGTACCCCATGTAGATATTTATGTGACTTTATATATAATTGATGTAAATGTGTAAAGTGTAATGAATGAATGTACGCAAGAAATGACTGAAAACGACATAGATGTAGAGTTTGAAAACATACAAATAGGGGACATAGAATGTGGACAAAATACAATACAAGAGATTACAAGAGAGTTGAAAAAAGAATCTTTAAATGTAAACAATAGACTTAAATCGATTGATTATGATGCAAACTTTGTATTTTCAATACAAAATAAACTAAATAATTTAGCCAGTTTAGTACCAGGGTCACACGACTCCCAAATAAGCTTCCCTTTGGTTGCAAATTTAAGATGCGGTTTATGGTATATACCGGAAGAAAAAATTGCAGAAAAAGTATATTTTAAATCTACTGATGGTCATATAAATCAATGGTCTTTTTCTACTAGAAGACTTAATTTAAATTTATTGGATTTAATGTCAAAATTTGGTGCCTGTATAATTGTTGATTCTACAAGAAAAGGTAAAACTATTCCAGACGGTTTATCGAAAACTATTCCAATATGGTGTGCAGTTTTAAACCGTTTAATTCTAGAGGATTTTAAAAATATTTACGGTGAAGTTTTTACAAATGACTCTCCTTATTTTAATTTAAATCTACCAAAATGGGCTATTTCTAAATCAGAAGGTTCACAAATTGAGAATTTAATTGGAAATTTTGTAAATGAAGCCAAATCTGTAGGTTTAAATGGTAAAGAAATTATAAAAAGACTATCAATCCATATCAAAGACAACACTAATGATTACAATAAAATTCCATTTTTATATCCCTTCTTTATCACTCCACAAACAGAAGATGATACGCTTTTAAAATATTTAAAAGAATCTCCTTCTAATAAATATAAATGCTTCCCCTTAGTACTTGTTACTGCTTCTAAAGCGGTTTCAAATGGAATGGAAAGATTATATATTCCATTGCATTTAGGTGGAGGTTCATTTTATTACGTTCAGGGTGCTGCTGATGATCATGAATTATGGGCAGATCGGTTTGGTATAACTCCTAAAGTATTTTGGGAAAATAGAGAAAGTCTTTTATCGGCTACGAATGAGAGTCAAGTTTTGGATATAATCAATTTGCATTTAGAAACAAAGAAGAGAAGAGGAAATAAAGAAAATTTACATATAAAAAATTTATTTCAAAACATTACATGGATAAAAAAAGATGGTTTTTTAGGATATTCAAACTGCATTTATGGCATTAAAAATGAATTAATTGACAACTTTTACATGATTGATTTGACTAATGAATGTAAAAATAATAACAATGAAAACAATAGTAATGATAATAACACTCTGCACATTCCTCTACCGAAAGGTAAAAAAGGATCGAGAATATTAAGACAAGAAATTGGTAAAATTGTTAAATTTGCAATTGAAAAGTACAACAAATCTGATAAAAGAAAATTTAAATTACTTTGCATGTGTGATTCAGGCAAAGATTTTTCTGTTGCAGTTATATTAGTTTTGATGTTAATATTTTATGATGAAAATTCAAATTTACAAAAAAAAAACCATATCAACGATGATTTTAAAAAAAATTTGCCAGTATCAAAATTACGAATCAGATCTCTACTTGTAGAAATTGCAAAACAGGACAGTATGGCTAATCCCAGTAGGGCAACTTTGCAATCAGTAAATGCTTATTTGATGAATTATTTTTAACAAAGATGGGTTGTTTCAATTTAATAAGATTAATGTATAATTACAATTAATAAGTGAGAATCGATGTTTTAGAATGAATTCTCATCTTTTTTAAACTAGTTACACAATTTTTAAAATTATCTTGCAACATTTATTTAGAATTAATTATTCATAAAGAATTTTTTTAAAAGAAGATGTATTTACTTAATTATTTACTTAAAATAAGTTTCTTAGATGTTTTAAAACAGTTTGTATGGAATAGTTATTACAACAATTTTTTTTAAATTTTGTTTTTAGATTTCGATATTTTCAAATAAATTATCTATTAATATATGTATATAAATTTCGATATTTTAAAATAAATTATCTATTAATATATGTATATAAATTTCGATATTTTCAAATAAATTATCTATTAATATATGTATATAAATTTCTACTGAAAACTATTATTACATTGTATAAATTATCATTTATTAATTAATACACATCCAATATATCTATCAATGACATCACAGTCTGACGCTCTGCGTCCGACGATTGAGAAATATTTGTCCAGAACAGAATAAAATAAAGAATCCGTATACAACAACGGCAGTAAAAACTGTTTTTGCAACTTCTTTTCCATTTTCTGGATCATGAATTGAACCAACCATCGATTCAGAATTTGTTTGAAATAATACACCAATTGCTGATAGTATAACTACAGCAAAGATTGACAGGACTGTACATCCCCACGCATAAAAGGGCTTAAAAAAAAAAAAAAAAAAAAAATTAATTAAAAAAACATTTTAGTAAATCTATATATCTACAAATAATTACAAAGTACATTCAACAACAAACAGATAATAAGTAAACAAAAAGACAAAAAACCACCCCAACTTACTCCAAATAAAGGCTTCATGATTCCTTTGTCTTGATCCTTGAATTGATAGATCCTTTAATTTGAATTTAAGTGTTTTATCGGTTGCCAAGGAAATATTATGATAAAAATTACGTTTTTTAAACTAGAGTATATTTCATACTGTCAATGTCAGTACATTGAGCAGAAATAACATATACAGTAATTAAACTATACAAAAGTGAAACTATACAATAATACAGTAGAACTATTTCAAAGTAGATTAAATATAATATATTTAATAAATACATAAAAGATAAGCAAACCAAGAATAAAAAAATAAATATACTCAAATCCACACATTAATTCCTATAAAAGTTAATAAACCTAACCATACCCCAAAACCCCATTATATACACCCAAACCACGGATTAAGCCTCAATTATTCTCTGTATGCTTAATACGAAAACCACCCTGTGGAAGCATCCTTTTCTCAAGTTTCCTATTTGATAATACAATCAATGATTTACAAGAAAGGGATAAAAACTATGTATCTTATTCTTTTGTTACTTATGAGCAGGGCTCATCAAACGCGGTTGACCGCGGTTGTCAACCGCGCGCGGTTGAGAAACCTATGTTGCCATAACAGTAAAACATTATTTATGTAATATAAGTACTTTATATTACATAATAAATAAACTTTTTATGTAATCCGTATATAAACGATTAAGTAAGGAAATTTTTCTTCACTGAATATTATTTTTTGAATAAACTTACTATAATGTAAATAGATGTTAAATAAATAAATG